>PVLA01004819.1:0-118983 GCA_004027455.1 Hydrochoerus hydrochaeris
TCCCAACCAGTTTTTTGTTTGTTTTTGAGATAGGGTCTCACTATGCAGTGCAGGCTGGCCTTGAACTCACTTTGTAACCCAGGCTGGTCTTGAACTCACAACTATCCACCTGCCTCAGCCTCTAAAATGCGCCACCATGCCCAGCCAGCCGCAGTTCTTTCTGCCTTGTTGGAATCTCTAGACTTTGTTCTCTCAACCATGGGTTTGAGGGTAGGAAGGGTACAACAGACAGCCAAAAGTTTCACTGTCAGGATGGCTCTCACATTCCATCTCCAGTTCCTGCCCTACTCCCTGGCAGAACTACCATAGATAGTAAATATTTCATCAAAAATAAGTCTCAGGCTGGGGAAGTAGCTCAGTGGAACAGCGCCTGGCAAGTGTGAGGTCCTGAGTTTAATCTCTGGTACAAAAAAATAAAATAAATAAATAAATAAAAGTTTCATTCTTCAGTTTTCTCCCTAAGCTTTGGAGTAAAGAAAATGCAGATCCCTGGGTCTTTAACCCCCAACTCAGGGCAGGGAGATCCACTGGACATGCAGTTTTGCTCGTGCTTCCTCCCCTCAACCAGGAAGCCAAGAAGGAAACACAGAGAACCAGCGTCACCTGGTGGCCACAGGTGCTTTTTAGCAATGCGTGTGTGTGCCTACGGGGACCAGATGTTGGTTGTGCTGGAGGGGAAGGAGCAGTGTGGTTTTCCCCAGCCTGGGCCTTGACATATCTAACCAGAGCCTTTGCTCTACTTTCATAAGCAAGAGAAGGGTGTTGGGTGTCCGTGTGCGTGTATGTGACATGGACCTAGTAAATTACCCCCACAGAGTGAAACCCTGCTAGGGCAGCTGGAACCTATGTCTGTCTTTAATTCAGCTAAGCCAAGTAAGCTGAATTCTGTTCATCATCCACCACAAAGGATCCCTTTGCACAGGACAAGAGCTGGGGGCTGGATTTGCTGGAATGAATATCAAAGCTGGATTACTAAACTTTTTGAAGTGAACAAAACTGTTTGCAGGGATGGGGGGATTCTGAAAACAGTAGTTAGGGTCAGATGCCTTTTCTGAGATATTAAACAAAAAGACAAACTAAATGGGAATGGTAGCATATGCCTGTAATCCCAGTACTCGGGAGGCTGAGGCAGAAGGATTACCATAAATTTGAGGCCAGCCTGGGCTACATAGCAAGACTGCCTAAAAAACAAACAAACAAAAACAAACAAACAAAAAGCTGCTCCTTTTCTTTGTCTGTTTGTGATTTTGGTACTGGGAATTGAACCCAGGGCCTTCTCACTAAGTTACATTCCCAGCCCTTTTTTATTTTGAAAACATCTTGCTAAATTGCCGAAGCTTGGCTCAAATTTGTGATCCTCCCGTCTCAGCCTCCAAGAGTGCTGGTATTCTAGGCATGTGATACTATGCCTGGCTCTATCACACATGCATTTTATAACCTGGAAATCTCTCAGCTGAAGTTTATGTTCCTGGCCAGCTGGTCTCTACTTTACTCTGACATGGGTTCCCCCAAATCCTCAGCTATTAGGTTCTGGCTCCAGTCCTGTCCTATTTCCTTTTTTCTCAGAGACCACACCTGCACATGAAAGGCATGAAATTAATTTATTAATAATTGACTACTCCTTGGGTAGGCTAGGGTTGAATACTGATCAGAGGATGGAGAAACTTCATTTGGAAAATGGAGAGTGTGTCTGTGAAAATGTCCACAGCCTCTTTACGGATTGTCATTTCAGTGGCCACTTTGATTCTGGAGAAGACAGTCCTAGATTCCAGTGATGGGACACAGTTCTAACGAAGCCTACGGAAACTCTGGGGTCCTCGCTTTATGATGGATCCGTAAGCTTGGCGGAACTGGCGGTTCATGGCTGCATAGAGCACAGGATTGATGCAACTATTGAGCCAAGTGAGGTTGGCAGCAACCATGTGAACAACCCGTGGAGCCTGGACCTTGGCATCCAGAATATTGAGCAACAGGAAGGGGATATAGCTTAGGGCAAAGCAGAGGAACACAGAAAAACACATTTGGGTCACCTTTGTAAACTCTGATGAAGAATCCTGAGCTCTTTGGGCATCTTTAGTTGGCTGGGACTTGGTAGATTCTTCTGGAGGGATTTTCTCTTCTGGGTGTTTAGGTACCTTGCCGTTGGCCTGGTCTCTCACTTCCGATACATCCTCTTCCAGGGTCTGAGTGGTAGCAGCACTGGCTAGCTCAGATGAAATCCCGTCACTGGACCCTTTTGCTGTCATCCTGCTGTCTAGCTCCTTAAAATGACCAGGTGTAGCCTCATTTATCCCCACCACTTGTTTGGAGCAGATGCTCGCCTGTCGAAGCTTGTACTGGTCTAGTGCTTTTGCTGCTCGCTTCACCTGGCGATGGATGAGCCAATAGAAAACGCCTACACTGCTGAGCCCCAGCACAAAGTAGACGACCATGAGGATGGTGGTATAAGGCCGGCCTTTCAAGCGGTCAAAGCTGCAGGTGCAGACTACAGGTACCAAGACATAAACAGGCCAGAGAGGGGCAAAGCTGGCCACGCCTATGACCCAGGTGCCCACCAGTGCCAGCACCATCCCCTTGGCACTGAAAACTTGGGGAAAGAGCTTCGGGTGGGCAATGAGGAGGTAGCGTCCCAGTGCAATGAGGCAGAGGGTGAGGATGGAGACAGAGTTGGAGGTAAAAAGGAGAAATCCAAATAGCCTGCAGAAGGTGGCGCCAGTGCGCCAGTGCAGGTGGAGGTAGGTGTCCACGGAGAAGGGTTGGAGGAAGGTGCAGTAGAGCAGATCCGCCAGTGTGAGGTTGGCAATGAGCAGGTTGAAGTGGGTCCGGAGCTTGGGCTGGATGGCCAAGGCCAGCAGGGTGAGCACATTGCCCACTGTGCCTGTCACAGCCACCACCACCCCCCAGCTGACGGCAACGTATCGGTAGCTTAGTATAGACTTGTCGTAGCAGGAAAAGGTGCTGTCTGAGGTGTTCTGCATGGTGGAGGCTGACAAGACAGGAAGGGAAAGAGGAAGAGGGTGTCAGAACCTGGACTTCTGCACTTGGGAGGGTGAGACAGGGAACTGTTGTTAGTTCAAGACCAGCCTGAGTTACAAAGTGAGCTCAAGTTCAGCCTGAACTGCATAGCGAAACTGTGTCTCAAAAAAGATGAGAGAGAGAGAGAGAGAGAACCTGGACTTCATCTAATCCTTTTTTTTTTTTAAACAAGGATCGAAGTCATGCCCTTGTGCTTTCCAGGCAGGCATCTTGCCACTGCTACATCTCCAGCCCCAGAACCTGGACTTCTGCTTAGATCTCTTGAACAGCTGTGGGTCTCTGGGTACCCAAAGTGCTCCTGGAGCATCTCAATTCACCAGCCTCCAAAGCCGTTCTCAAACCTCTTCATCTCACAGCCCCCAACTCTCTTCTTAGGGTCCCTTAGTCTTTTCCTATTCTCAGAGTTCTCCAAATTCTTATCAGAATCTCTCTTATCTAAATATGTTTTAAATCTCTGTCTTCCTCAAGCCCTAGGCCTCTTCATTATCCATCCAGATGATCTCAATAAACACAGCATCCTTCAACCTTTCTTCTTTTTTTTTTTTTTTTTTTGGTACTGGGGATCGAACTCATGACCTTGTGCTTGCCAGGCAGGTACTTAAGCCACTGAGCTAAATCCCTAGCCCCGCTTCAACCTTTCTAATTCCTTTGCCATTGCCAGTGACTACTGCTACAGTCTCCTGTGTTGATATTGCACATGCATAAAGGCCTTGGGTTTTCTGCTCATTACCACCTGCACGATGAGGAGATCAGGGAAGTAGAGCCACTGGCAAGTACTCACCGTAGTCTCTGTCTTCAGTTTCTCCCTAGTGGGACACATCCGACTCTCCCTAAAAGCAGTCCTTTCTGGTAGGCAGTCAGACGTGAAGCAGGAGGTAGTCTGCTTTCATGTCTTCTGTTGCACTAGACTAAAAGACGAAGAAACTCCCCAGTTACCTAACCTCAGCCACTTCCTCCCCCACCCACTCTGGTGGGTCCTACTCATTTTTCGTTGACTAGTGAAATCTGGACTTCTCTATTGAAATTCCCCCACTGCTTACTCCAGAGTTGTCTCACTCTTTCCTTTTTCCTTCCCAAGACCCATGCTGCTTCCTTCCCTTCTGTGTGGCCAGACACCTAGATCATTGCTGAAAACTCTTGAGACATGGAGACAGTCTTCAGATGGTCTGGGCCAATTTTTAAGGGACTGAAAGATAAAAAAAGAGTTTCCAGAGCACTTCGAGGAACCCTAGAAACCTTGGCTTGTTTTAGGGTAACACTGCTTTTCTTCTCTGCAGAATTTGCAGATTGTTCAAGTCAGAGGTGCCTTGTGACATTCTAGCACATCTGAGGAGTAAAGATGGATTAAAAAGAGTGGAAAAAAAAAGAGTGAGATGGGAAAGGAAGCATCTGAGACTCTACAGGGTCTCGGGCTCCTGTTCCTTCCTTCCTTCACTCATCCATTCATTCCACAAATCTCTATGAAGCACCTACTGTGCACCAGATTCTAAACTAGACAATGAAGGTATTTGAAGGTCTGATACAAGGCTTTGTGCACAATCTAGTGAGGAAAACAAATATGTAAATACATAAATGCTTAATTGGTCCTTTAAAGCAGAGGAACCAAATCTGTCTTGCCACCATTTTTTGTTTGAATTTGTGAGACAGAACCTCGCCCTGTTGCCCAGGCTGGTCTCCAGCTCCTGGACTCAGATGATTCACCTGACTCAGCCTCCTGAGTAGCCAAGACTAGTGTGTAGTACCATGTTATTTTTTCCATTTTGAAATGGTTACACACCAGGCAATTTAGTGAGAATGTCTCACACATACAAAAAGTGTAAGGATGTAGTTTAATGTGAAGGCCTTGGGTTCAATCCCCAAAACCACCAGAAAGAAAAAAGGAAAGGAAAGGAAAGGAAAGGAAAGGAAAGGAAAGGAAAGGAAAGGAAAGGAAAGGAAAGGAAAGGAAAGGAAAGGGGAAAGGAAGGGAAAGGAAAGGAGCCAGGTGTGGTGGTACATGCCTGTAATCCCAGCATTTGGGAAGACTGAGGCAAGAGGAACACTGAAATTCAAGGCCAGCCTGGGGCTACAGAGTGAGTTTAGGACCAGCCAGTCTGTAGAGTGAGACCCTGTCTCAAAAAAAAAAAAAAGAAAAGAAAAAGAAAAAGAAACGAAAACGAAATGAAAAAAAAAGAAAAGAAAAAAGAAAATTGTTACACATTTTGGGCTGGTGGTGTAGTTCAGTTCTCAGTGGTAGAGCACTTGCCTAAGATGTGGGAGACCATGAATTTGATCCCCAGCACCACGAAGAAAAAATAGATTACATTTTAAATGGTTATAGTAACTACCTATGTAATATCCTGAATTTTGTTACTCAATCACAGTTTAAAATATTTACTATCTCAAAAAGAAAAAGAAAGCTAGGTGTAGTGGCTCACGCCTGTAATCCCAGCACTCGGGAGGCTGAGGCAGGAGGATCGTTTTAAGTTTGAGACCGGCCTGGGCTACAAAGTGAGCTCAAGACCTGCCTGAATTGCATAGAGACCCTGTCTCAAAAACACACACACACACAAAAAAAAAAAAAAAAAAAGGAGGAGGAGGAGAAGAAGAAGCAGCAGCAAAGTCAGGCATGGTGGTGCACATCTGTAATTCCTGTACTTGGGAAGCTGAGGCAGGAGGATTGCTGTGAGTTGGAGGACAGCCTGGGCTACAGTGAGCTCAAGTCCATCTTGAACTACATAGTGAAACTTTGTCTCAAATAAATAAATAAATAAATAAATAAATAAAATATTTACTATCAGACCCTTTAAGAAAAAATGTACTAATGAGCTAGCGTACTAGCTAAATGAATGTGCTTTGAGACCATACTCAAGTGAAATAAATCGGACACGTGTAAATACCACATTGTTTCTCTGGTGTGAGAAACCAGAAGCATAGAAAAGGACCAAAATATATAAGTATTATTGTGAAACAGGAAGAAAATGTTCAGATGAGAAGGGGACTAAGGGGGGGGGTGGAACAGAGAAAAAAAATAATAGAAAGAAAAAATGGAAGCAACGTTTTTTAGATAAAGAAGGGAAGGGCTGGGGATATAGCTCAACAGTAACAGCACCTGCCTGGCACGTGTGAGGTCCTGAGTTTGATTCCCGGAACCAGAAAAAAAGAAAAATAAATAAATAAAGAGGGAGAGAGAGGCTTAAAGGAGGGCAGAAGAATGGGAAAAAAGGAAGCAAAATGTATCATGTAAAGCTGGGTGTGGTGGCGCACGCCTGTAATCCCAGTATTTGAGAGGCTAAGGCAGGAGGTTTGCTGTGAGTTCCAGGTCAGTCTGGGCTACACAGTGAATCCAAGGCCAACCTGAACTACGAAGCAAGACTCTGTCTCAAAAAAAAAAAAAAAAAAAGATATATCATATACAAATTCTCTGTGATGAATGATATCATTGTGTATATCTAAAATGTACCAGGCCAGGGATATAGCTCAGCAGTAGCGCTCTTACCTTGAATGCACAAGGCCCTGGGTTCAATCCCCATCACCACCAAAAGATGCGGGGGAGAAAGAAGAAAAAATTAAAATACCAATAAAAGGGCTGGGAATATAGCTCAGTGGCACAGGGCCTACCTGGCAAGTGCAAGCTCCTCTAAAGTATATTGTGGACTGGGCTGGGGATTTAGTTCAGCAGCACAAGTTCTTGCCTGACAAGTATGAGGTTATGAATTTGATCACTGGTAACAAGTAAAATAAAATAAAATAAAAAGAAAAGAAAAGTATATCAGGAACTAAGAGAAAAGGAGCAAGATGCGTAGGTGTAGGTCAGGAAAGGATTCACAGGGAAATGCCTGAGCTGCATTTTGAATGATAAACGGTAACTTTTTTAAAAAATAGGTAGAAGGATATTCTAGATAAAGGGAGCAGTATACATAAAAAAAAGAAGGATCCTAGCACTCTGGGAGACTGAGGCAGGAGGACCCCAAGTTAGAGCTCAGCCTGGGCAAGTCAACAATACCCTCTCTCCAAATAAAAATGAGTGAATTAATCAATCAGTCAGTCAATCAAGGGGATGCTGGGAGTGTGGCTCAGTGCATGTGTCCAGCAAAGGGTATAAGGAAGACCAAAGAGCCAGGAGAGGTGAGCGAGGGAGGGACCCAGGAGGGCCTGTGTATCATGCTCAGGAACAGGAGATTTCTTTCTTTTTTCTTCTTCTTCTTTTTTTTTTTTTTGGCACTTCTGGATTAAACTCACCCTCTTGTCTGCTGAGAAAGTGCTGTGCCACCGAGCTGCCACCCAGTACCCCCCATCCACTTTAATTTTTTTTTTTTTTTTGCACTGGGGATCAAACTCATGACCTTGTGCTTGCCAGGTAGGCACTTATACTGCTGAGCTAAATCCCTGGCCCTAATTTTTTTGCCCTTAGATTTTATTGGTATATATTGATCAGTATACATAATGATCACATTGATCATAGAGACTTCCTTTACATTTTGATATACAATGTTGCTACATTGACCAAGCTGGCTTTGAACCTACTATCTTCCTGTCTCAGCCTTCTGAGTAGCTGGGATTCTATGAAAGCATTCACCATGCCTGGCCAGGAGCCAAAATTTTAGCAGAAGGTTTTGGGGCAATTTGTGGTCAAATTGCAATAAAAAATAAAACATTGAGCTGGGCATAGTTGTGCACACCTGTAATCCCAGCAATTGAGAGTCTGAGGCAGGAGGATCTTTGTGAGTTGGAGACCAGTTTGAGCTACAAAGTGAGCTCAAGGCCAACCTCAACTGCATAGAGAGACCCTATCTGAAAAAGACAAGAAAAGAAATAAAATATTGCCAGGTGTGGTGGTGCATGTCTGTAACCCCAGCAGTGGGGAGTTTGAGGCAGGAGGTTGATTGCTGTGAATTCAAGGCCAAGGTAGGCTACATAGTAAGTTAAAGGGCAGCCTGAATTACTGAATGAGACCTTGTCTCAAAAACAAAATAAGGGGGCCAGGCGGGGATTTAGCTCAGCGGCATAAGCACCTGCCTGGCAAGCGTGAGGTTGTGAGTTCGATCCCTAGTACCAAAAACAAAACAAAACAAAACAAGGGCTGGGGGTTTAGCTCATCAACGTAAGTGCCTGCTTGGCAAATGTGAAGTTGTGAGTTCGATCCCAGCACCACAAAAAACAAAACAAAACAACTGAAAAACAAAAATCGAAAAACAAAAAAATTGGTGTCGGAGCACACACCTATAATCCTACAACTCTGGAGGCTGAGGCAGATGGATTGCTGTGAGTCTGAGATCAGTGTAGCCTACAAACTGAGTTCAAGGCCAGTCTGAACTGCAGCGTGAGACCTTGTCTCAAAAAGAGGAAAAAAAAAAAAACAGTGAGGCCTTCAGGCTGGAAGTGAGAGAGCTCAAAGAAGCATCAGTTCAGACAAAGGATAGAGAGGGCTTAGGGCCAGGCCATGTGTGTTATTGCACAGGGCCCCACACTCAAAAGGGTCTGGTACTTAGTTTCATGCTCTTAATTTACTGTCTTGAAATTCTTCATATTTTGTACTGAGCCCTACAAAAGATGATGGAGCAAAGTCTTGGGTAGGGCAGTGGTGTGGGAATAGTGATCAGGACCTATAGGTCATTTGGAGGACTTATTTAGCCAGCTGTTGGGTGAGAGGTTAGGGGAGGAGGAATGGATGCAGGTGGCTGCTCATTCGGATGGATATGGGTGCTCTGGATCAGCAAGATGGGGAGCTCAGGGGGCATGTAGCTCAGGGTGCAGGACTCTGGGTTCCATCCCAGCACCAAAAACAAGCAAGAGAGGAGAGAAGGCCTAAGGAAGGAGCAAATAAAGAGCTCAGCTCTAAGGCCAGGCTGGGGGCCTATGCCTCAGTGAACCCGGCTTCTCCAGCCCCAGCTTCTGCAGCGCTTTGTCTCCATGCACTCTCCTATGGGACCATGCTCACCCTCATTCTTCTGAACGAGAGAACTTCAGTGTCTGTCTGGCTTTTTTTTGAACTGGACTCACTTGAGAAAACTAAAACAAAAAACCTTTGTTGGGTTCCATTTCTGAAACCCGAGTGAACCTAACATGCCCAGCTTCAAAATTGACAAACCATGGGGCCACTATTTCTCATTCTTCCTCTTTTTTTTTTTTTTTTTTTGGTACTGAGGATCAAACACAGGAGTACTCTACCAATGACCTATACCTCCAGCCCTTAAAAAAAAAAAAAAAAAACTTTTAAATTTTAAGACAGGGTCTCACTAGTTTACTCAGGCTGACCTCAAACCTAGGATCCTTCCGCTCCCAGCCTCCCTTCCTCCTTCCTAAGCAGAGAGAAACAGGGATCACAGAGGTGCATGGCCATGCCTCACTCTCCTTCCTCTTTAGCAATCTTCTCACCTTCCCTCTTCTGTCTTCTGCAAGACTGGGAAGTGGGTAGAGAGGGAAGTGAAGAGGCAAGCCAGCCAGTAGTCCACAGAGATGCTGGGTTTGGGTCTGGGCCATTTGGATTGACTTTTGTGTCACCTAGTAGGGCTAGACAAAAGGGGTCACAGAGTTACTGGCTGTTCTTGGGCATATTGCTTGAACTGAATTCTCAGGTTCAGGGAACAACCTCCGCCCTCATCCCAACATGAGAGGCCACTCGGTGATCCCTCTGTGAGGCCCCTTTAGTGGCAGGATGAAAATACATGCGTGCTTTAGTCTTAGATATGAGGTTTCAATGAACCTTTAAAAGGCTGAAGTCAGGGCCAGGGATTTAGCTCAGCAGCATAAATGCCTGCCTGGCAAGCTCGAGGTCGTGAGTTTGATCCTCAGTACACACACACACACACACACACACACACACAAAGGCTAAAGCCAGAGCTGAGTTTTGGTGCATGCCTGTAATCCCAACACTTGGAAGTTGAGGAAGGAGGATCGCTGTAAGCTCAAGGCCAACCTAAACTACATAGCTAAACCCTGTCTCAAAAAGACAAAAAAAAAAGCTGGTAGTGGTGGCACACATCTATACTCCTAGCACTCTGGAGGCTGAGGCAAGAGGATCACTGGGAGTTGGAGACCAGCCTGGTCTACAAAGTGAGCTCAAGGCCAGCCTGAACTACATAGTGAGACGTCTCAAAAAAAAAAAAAAAAAGACACAAAAGGACTGACCCCTCAGTATTTATACAGTGCCAAGCAAAGGCTAGAGCTCAGCTCCTAGACCCCATTCATTCCTTCCTCGAATGCCTTCCATGTTGCTGGCATGGGTTTCCCAGTAGAAACACGAAAGCCCGGATTCTTTCCTTTGTCTAGGACTACTTCTAGCCTCATCTGAATTGCAGAACACATCAAAGAAACCATTCGACCTAGAGGACTTTTCCCCGTCGTTGGCGCCGCCTGGTGGAGATGTGGCGAATTCTCAATAGCCGTCGCAGCCCTCGCAGATCCGGACACTCCGCGTTTACACGAGGTGGGCATTTTTTGCTCACTTTGCACAGGCCTCGATCTTGCCTCCTTCCAACCCCTTTTCCCATCCTCCTCCTCTTCCTGAGCGTCGGTCTCCCTCACTGTAGATACATCCCCAGATCCGGTCGCTCCCCAAACCGCGGGCAAAGACAGAACCTCAGTCTGGGGGGCGGAGGGCACAACGAATCCAGACTTTATTGTCAAGGAGAGGGCTAAGGGTGGCGAGGGTGGGGGCCGGGGTTGCTACATTGTCAAGCAGAAGAGTTGATGGGGAGGGGAAGGCCTGTGGCCCCCCCTCCCGGGTCGGCGGCTAAAAGGGCTGACAACACGGAAACCACAGAGGAGGTGGGGGATGTCGCGCCCCCGCCCAATTGTGCAGTGAAGGTGTCAGGGCCAGGGACAGCCATGAGGACCAGGAGCTGGGAACTGGGAGGCTAGACTCCTGCGAATCCTGCGGAAAGGGGCGGGCGGGGGCGGGGCGAGGCTCTATTGCTTTTTGCTCACAGTTTTGCGGAAGGCGAGGCGGGGGTGGGCTTAAACTGGACACCCCTTGCCCCCCTCGGTACCCCTTGGGCGATGGGTGCTGGTGAAAAGAATGGAACCCGGACTGAGGAGGAAGAAGGCGAGGGAGGGTCTATGGGGCATCTCCTTGGTCCCACCCAAGTGCCAGAGATGCTCCCAAGTGCTGCACCCTGCGATGGGCCCGACTAGACCTGGGGCAGGGGTACGGTGCGGGGCGGGCACAGTGAGGTTGCAGGCGGTAAAACCAAAGTGCTTATGAGGGACCCAGGATCCCGCCTGCTCCCCTCCCCCTGCGGAGGACGGGGGTGTTCACGGAAGCGCTTCAGTTTGGGGTAGGGGGCCGGAGTCCCAGAGTCCGCTTATTGCCAAGAAAATCCATTTCTGCCCCCCCGGGCCCCGAGCATGGCTTGTGAACCCCATTTTGTGCTAGGTTTGGGGGGGAAGGGCTGGATGGACATGGCTTTTGGGAGGGGGGGTGTCTCCAAGGGGGCTCGGGGGTGAGACGGCCCCCCCTTTCTAGGGGAGAGGGAAGGGCAGGGGGCGGGGTTCCCTGAGATCTGGGGTGTTCCCCCCCTTCTGAAGCCCCCCCTCCCCCGCTGCTACCCCTCCCCTTTCCTGGAACCCCGTGTCTCGGGGTGGGGGGTGGAAGGAGAGATCATTCAGGGAGCGCCGGGAGGAGGGGCGCGCTGGGAGCCGGAGGCTTGGGTCCCGGCTGGAGGCAGGGGGTTCAATGGGAGGGGTTCAGGGTTGAGGTCAGTACGGGGAGAAGAGGATGGGACCGTGCGCAGTTCGGATGGGTCCTGGGGCAGGGTGGAGTAGAGGGTGGGTGATCGGCGGTCCCTGCAGAAGAGGCGCGGCAGGAGCTGGGCGCAGGGACAGCGGGGAGCCTGCAGCCGCTGCCATCACCGCAGCCACCGCCAGGGGGCTGGGGAGCAGGCCGCCGGCCAGGGATTTGGGCAGCTCCTTGGAGAAAGTCAGCGTGCCCTGCAGCAGGGAGAAAGGCGAGGAGAGGGTCACTGGTTGGTCCTGCAAATCCCACTTGTCCGCGGCGCACTCTATGTCCTTTTCTCCACCCTGTCCGAAACCTCCCGCAGTCCAGCTCCCCAGCGCCCAGGCCTCACCGCCAGCTCCCCAGCGCCCCTAGGCTTCTTGTGCCGGCTCAGTAGTGGGTTGGGCTTCCCAGCCACGCCATCTCGGTGCCGCCGGCTGGAGATGTGCTGTGGGGGTGGGGGTTAGTAGTAGTGAGCTGAGAGCCCCCAAAAGAACAAGACTAGGGGGCAGGGCCAGAGTGCAGGTGACCAAGCGCTAAGCACCGGCCACGCCCCGCTTTGGCACAGGGGTTAGGGCCTGCAAAAAGACCTCACTCCTTTCCCTCTGCAGGAGCTCCGCAGAATTCCTGGGAAGGGCCTCAAACTCACCTGTTTCAGTTGGACCTCCGAGTTGACCTTGACGTTGCAGATCTCACAGTGGAAGGTTCGGTCCTGGGCAGGAGCCTCTGGCTCCCCGGGGGTGGGAGGCCCCAGTCGAGGGTAAGCTTTGATGGGACCCAGCCCACTTCGGGCCTCCAGTATTGTCTTGTGCTTAGTACCTAAAGCCCACCGAAGGCAGGAGGAGAGGAGTAGAGAAAAAAATACTCCAAGCCTACCAGGTCTTGAATATCCACATTCTCATTTCCAATATGGGGAAGGGGGCATGTGGGGAGCTGTGGGATCAGGGAAAGAGCTGGGGGAGGAGACAGGCTGGTGAGTCTGAGAAGGTCCAGAGATGGTGGAAGCCAGGGGAGTTAGGATGTAGGAGGCAGGGGTGCTCTGAGGACAGGGGGGTGGTGGGTGGCAGAAGCCCATACCTTTGTTATGTGCCTCAAGCTGGGACAGGGAGTTCACAGCCACCTTGCACAGAGCACAGTAGAGCAGCCGCTTGGCTTTCTCCTCCTCTTCCTTGCTACCCCCAGGCAAAGAAGCTGGGGCTGGAGTCCCCCCTTCACCCTTGGTTACACCCCGGCCAGTCTCTGGAACACTGGGAGGGGATGGGGAGCCAGGCTGTTTCTCTGGGGACTCTGGGGCTGGACCCAGTCCATTCTCCATGGAAACTGTTGGGGGAGAAACACAGGGGTCACTGCAGATGGTTCTTGGAGAAGGCACTTCCTGTGGACACCCACCCCATTTCCTGCAGGCCAAGGGCTCAGGAGTCCCCACCCTGTGACAACATGTATGTTGTCATGTCCTGGGCCACAGCCAGACGTGGTTCAGCTGCCTTGGCTGGGTGTAAGCCTTCAGTGCCTGGCACATTCCCCCAAAGAGGGGAATAGCCAAGGAGGTCAGGTCCCACTAGCCTACCTTGAGGGTGATGCTGGCATTCTTGCCAGCCAGGCTGAGAGATATGTAAGAAAGATTTGCCCCACTCTCATATGGCCTGCCAATGAGCCTGGGCTTCGTGCCAGGCTATCCCCCTTCCCACAGTCCTGCCCAGCCCCCATGGAGGCCCACTAAAGAGCTGGAGAAAGGGGTAGAACCAGGACAAGGGAGAGATGGATGCAGACACAGCAAAGGGAAACAGAAACAGCAGAACTGGAGAGAGAAGAAATGAGGATGCGGGCTACTCTATAATTCATGGTCTGATTAAAGATGCACAGGCCCCAGGCCTCAGCACTGGGTTCTGGCCTCTGTACAGGGGAAACTCTAGTGCTCCCATTCTCACTCCAGCAGCTGATCCAGTTTCCGGGTCATGGGGAGGATTGGGGTGGGGGTGGGGAGCTGGTAGAAGAGGAACGCCTGACCTCTGTGGGTCTCCATTTGTCTGTCTATACTATGATCCTTTTTCCTCTGCTCCCCTCTTTTGTCTTTTTTGCGTCTCACTAGGCAGTTCAGGCTGGTCTTGAACTCACTTTGAAGCCCAGGCTGGCCTTAAACTCCTCTTAGCCTCCTGCGTGCTGGGATTACAGGAGTGTGCCACCCTGCCTGGTTGATCCTTCCCCTTATATTTCTTATTTCTGACATCCTTTACCTTCATCTTAATCCAGACAGCATGTCCATGTCCCAGTCTGCACAGGGTTTATGAAAGCAGGGCAGATGTAGGCATCCTGCCCTGTATCTTCAGAGAAAGGAAGTGTGGGAACTAAATGAGGTAATAAATGTAAGGTACCTAGAACAGTGCTATTCAAGCCATGTGGATTACTGCCACCACCATTGTGTTAGAAAGATGTTAACCAACTAGGCAGGATTAAGCTAGGAAACAAACCAGGGTGATTGATTGATCGATCGGGCCAGGAAGCAGCCAGAGCACAATTACAGCTCATTCCTCTCCCCTTTACTTGTGCCTGTCTGAGGGTTTGTGCGTGCATGCGTGTTGTGTGCCTGTGTGGTGAGAGTGAGGAATCTGGATTCCAGGCTGGTGGGGCAGAGCCTCATTTCTTATTTTTAGAGTGGGGCAAGAAAGACAGACCAAGGTAGGAGAAAAATGGGGACAAGGAGGGTGTTGGTTTTCTCTGGAGTTGGCTATAACCGGCTGATGTCTGTTGTAATCTCAGGATGGGGGCAGCTCTTATCTTCTTCTGCTTATTTTTTCTGTCCAGTTTCTTGAAACTATGCGTAAGGATGGTCACCAGTCATGAGGGAAAAAGAATTTCAGAGTTGCATTTTGTAAATCTGGGAAAGATCTCAAAGGTCTTTTTTGTTGTTGTTACCGGGAATCAAACTCAGGACCTTGTGCTTGCCAGGCAGGCGCTGTGCTGTTGAGCTATATGCCCGGCCTCCTCAAAGGTCTTAAAGTCTCACCCTCCTTACCAGAAAAGAAAACTGTGGCCCAGAGAAGGCCAAAGATCTATCCAAGATCATCTGGGGAGTTGCCTGGGTTTCCTGGACTCAGTCTTTCCTGAGGGAAGCCTGGCAGGGAAAGCCCTTTGATATCCTGATTCTCTCCCCAGGAAGGGGCCTCTCTCTAGATTGTTCCCCTTTCCCTGGGGAGGTTTGCCAGGTGGCCTCACCCTAGCCCCTCTCTGAGTCACTGGGCAGCGGGGAGGACAAACAGCGGGAACTCTGGAGAGTCGGGTGGGGGTGGGATAGGGTGACAGGATGGAAATTTTCTCTCACTGTATTTGGCTCCGGGACTTACCTTGGGTGGGGGCAGGAATTGGGATAGAGGAGGGGACAAAGAAGCAGAGGAGAGTTCTGGGAAATGGGGAGAGAATATGGAATAAAGAGATCCAGCTGAAGAAGATGGGGAGACTCAGACACACCTGGACGGGAGGCTACGCCATCCCCATTTGGGAGGGTGCTGCCTGGTGGAGCTGGGTCTCCAGGTTCCCGGATGCCAGGCTCCCTGCCTCGGGTCTTGGCGGCCTCCATGCCTTTGACTCGTCGGGCGTGGCGATTACCCTTGTAGTGTGCCTCTGCCTGGCTCTTTAGGGATGGAGGAAGAAAAGAAGAAGCTGAGGTCACCTTTCATCTCCTTCACGTCCCACAGAGCTCCTTCAGATCCTAGGGTGGCCTCAGCAGGCTGCAGTGAATCTCTTCCTACACCCGTGAGATGTGAAGCCCCATGCGACTAAGTCTGGTTACTCCTGGGGCTCACACGAGCTTCTCCAGCTTGAGTGTCTGGGAATCTGGATCCCCACCTCGTCCAGCATGTACTCCCTTACCACACCCAGGGCCAGGCTGCAGGCTCAGGCCTCTCACTAGTCCCAGGGTGAAGGGAGGGGGACTCCAAACCAATGAAAGGATTAAAAATTGGAAGGGGGGCTAACAATGCAGCCAGTTGCAACTTCTTAGATCCTAGGCCTAGAGAGGCCTGAGCCCCTGCCCCCAGGATCCTGCTCAGGCCAGTACTCTGAGGCCCAGCTCTATTCTGACTTCTCCCCCTGGATCTTATTTTCCCTGAGGCCTCTGTGGATACCCAGGAGGACCCTGGCCTCAAGCCCAGCTCTGGAGACAGAAGACAGCAGCAGAGACAGCTGTCAAAACAGAGCCACTTTATGGGGGAGGGAAAGGGAAGGCAAAGGAGAGCTGTCCTCACCCCTCAGATCTTGTTCCCTTCACTAGTGTATGGAGGGTTGGTAGAGAGGATGGATGCCTGGGCTCCAAGCTAAAGGTTGGGCTGGCCTTGGCTTCACCTATCCACTGCCCGTCCTGACCCTCCACTCCTACGTGCAGCACTGCTAAGAATGTGCAATCTTGGAGGCACAAGGTCATATAGACAGGGGAAATAAAAGGTGTGGATAGGCAGGAAAAAGATTGACAGCGCATGGGGAGGGCAGTGGTATGCAGGGCCCAGGAGCATGGAGTGTGTGTGTGTGTGTGTGTGTGTGTCAGATAAGGAAACAGAACATGCTTTTATTTTCTCCTACTCAGCAGAATGAGGCTCTTCTGTTTTTCTCCAAAAGCTCTCAGGGCCAGCACCCCACAAAGTCCCCTTTATAGCCAAACAGAAGTTGCAGTGGAGTCTCAGAAGGGACTGGACATCCAGGTTCTGGGCTTTGGATGCTTTCTCAAAACTATGGAGAACTTTATGTGTGATATGGAGGGAAGAGAGCAGAAACGTGCAGAGAAGAGGAAGCCAGGAGGTTAGAAGGAGCTGGGTGGGCCAGAGGAGTTATTAGGGGCCAAAGAACACACACGCACTGCGGGGAGCCAACCACCTAATTCAGCCCTGTACTTAAGAACCAGAGCCAGAGGCCATACTCCTACCAGTCACCTGTGTCCCAGAAGTGCTAAGCCAGGGATGCCCCAAGTCCTCAAAATAGGGAGGGGTCCGCTTTGGAGGGCTAATCAACTTCATACCAAAATACCCAGCAACCTCTTGTCCTTCTCAAGTGCCTCCAACCTGCCCCTCCCATTTCCTGCTCTTCCCTTAATATCTTAAGCCCTGCCCCTCACCCTGACTCCCCAGCCTTGCTTTCAAGGTCCCTTTGGCAGCCCCTGTCATACCCACTAGGTGGATGGGTGACTGGGCTTCTTACCTGAGAATTGAAGCGGATTTGACAGACATTACAGGAAATGACGGGCCGCTTGGTCTTGAGTAAGGGTCCCCCAAAAGTGTGAGAGAGCACAGCCTTCTGCACAGGGTCCATCTGTGGAGGCAGGCTGGGGTAAGCCAGAGACCCCAGCACAAGTTCGTGTCCATTATCCCCCACTAGCAGCAGCTGGGTGAACCAAAGTCCCAGAGCCTCCTCCTATCCATCAATATGCCCGAGTGCCCTGATCCTCAATCCCATGATTCTTTGCAGCCCAATCTTCATAATGTTGAAAGGGTCCTGATGGAGCCAGAGGCCCAGTGTTCCCATTTCACAGAAAGCAGAAGTACTTTTTCCAAGGCCACACCAAGAATTAATAGCAGAGGTAGAACTTAAGCCGGAACTGCTGCCTTGGTTCATCATGCCGTGAAGGTCCAACCGTGTCACTTTGACCTGTCTCTTACATTTAGGCCAACTGACCAGAGGCCCACTGTGACATGAAGTCCCACACAACACTAGATCCACAGGCCTTTTGGCCCCACTGTAATCTGCAAAATCCAGCCTCTGATCCCAGGAGACATGTTCTCAGCTTCCCATCTCTGAGCCCCAGCTTGCCCTAATACTCTTCCTCTCTGAACTTCTTTAAGACAGCAACTACAAGAGAACTCAGAAGAAAATAGGTGGATCTAGAAAATAATGGGAAATAAAAAGAGGAGGACCTGCTGGGTGTGGTGCTGCCCACCTACAAACCCAGCACTTGGGAGGCTGAGGCAGGAGGATTGCTGATTTCTAGGCCAGCCTGGACTACATAAAACCTTGCCTCAAAAATCAAACAAACAAACAAAAAAGGACTTGGACAGCTGTGCTGACCTAAGGCAGCCCAGAGATCTTCTGAACCCTGTCTCCCTGATCAAGAGTTTTTAGGGCAGAGCTGTAGGGCTGGGCAGGATTAGGAAGCATCCCGGCCTCCACCCTGGGTCAGCAGATGTTTTTGCAGTCTCCTGCCAAGAGTTCACATGAGGAAGGGAGAGGATGGGAGTTTCTTTGGGCCCTTGGCTATGAGGGGGTAAAGCTGGGTGTTTGGAAGCACAAAATTGTGTCCTTGAACAGTTTCACTCCTGGGGCCCCAGGAGGCCAGAGAGAGGCAAAACTGAAATGCATTTGAGCTCAGGTGGATGGTGATTGCTGGGATCTCATAAGGACTGACCAAGTTTAGGCTGGAAGCCTTGTCTAGAGAGGAATTGAGCAAGGTATTGTCGGGACTTGGAGGGAGCTGAGGCCCAGGTTTTGGGGTTCCCAATGAGACCCTGTGAGAAGCGGATCATGAGGCTGAGATGTCTCGATGCCCCTTGCCTCCCCAGGAGTCTGATGAGCTGTTGGGGATTAGTGCTAGGAAAGGACCCTCAGGATCCCACGGTAGGTGGTGGCCTCACCTACTCTGCCCCATCTTGGTAGTGGAGGATGCAGGAGCCATGGCCGAGTTCAGATAATTGGCCCAACAAACATCAGCCTGCCCTTGGCTCTTTTTACTTCCCATCAGCTTCCTGGAAGTCACATCCAAGGAAAAACCAAACAGGAGAATGGGTGTGTCTGTGTGTCAGGCAGGCTGTGATCAATCTGTGCATGGGTGGAGTGTGAAGGAGTGTCATGTACTGTGTGTACATCATTTCTGTATCAACATTTCTGTGTCAGGGGCTTTGCTGACACTATGAATGGTCAGGTTGTGTAATCTTCAGCTGTGTGTTTATCTGTGTGAATGTATGATGTGTTTGGCAGAAAGAAACAGACCAAATTGGAGGCAGGCTTTCATCAGAAAGCGAGACAGACTGCTGCTCTCACTTCTCAGTCTCCAAGCCTCAGCCTTTCCTATTTAGAGACCCTCAACTCTACCCCAGGGTTCTCCTGGGTCTTTGGCTTCCTCACAAGCTGGGTGGAGAATGGGAATTCAGCCCAGACAGAAATTCAATCTGGGCCAGGAAACCTAAGTCCAGTGAAAACAGTAGGGAAAGAGGAGTGGGATGGAGAGGGGAGGGCAGAGTCTCCTGGTTCTGTCTATGCCCCACTGCCTCACCCCAGCCTGATCCTCAGTGGGGCAGAGAATTCAGGACTCTGAAGACAAGTTGGAGGCTGACCTTCCCAACCTCCATCCTCTGAGAATGTCCAGGCCTACCTGGGTCTCTCCTGCAGAATGAGAGCTTAGCTCTTGCACAGCCCTCTCCCTGGGCTAAAGTCTAGAAACAACTGAGGCTGGGGGAGAAGCCAGCAATGGAGTCAGGCAGGCCTCCCCGCCTTCAGGAACTGAGGGGACAGGTAGCAGGCTGGAAGTGAGGGTTCCTGGGCCCAATCCCGGTGCAGGTAGAATGTGAGCTACTGAAGTGCTGCTCCAGGACAAGGTCAGGAGGCCCAAGTGACCTAGATGAGGGCTCCCGGGGGAGAGGAAGAGAGAGGCCAGCATCTCCTAGGGTCCATCTCACTCCAGAGCCCTTTCCCTGGGATGCTGGCCCCGCCATTGCCTAAAGAAGTCCCCTAAACTGTCCCTTCCCACCTGCCTTCCAACAGCAGAGATGAAGGGGAATGGCTCCCTGAAGCTGGGGCAAAATGAATCAAGAAGGGCAAGGGGGAGGAAGGGGGAAAACCAATTCAGGAACAGGAAGGAGAGGCTGTGATTGTATTTCCTTCCAGTGCCCTTTATCTGATGGAAACTGCTGTGCCTTATTTGACCACCCCACTTCCCCACCCCTCAAAATAAGATGGTAAGGGAGAGGGGTGGAATCTCAGTGACGGGAAGACCTGGGGAACCCGCAGGACTGACACAGGAAAGAAGCAGCCAAGGGGTGTCTGAAGAGCAGGTGGGGAAGGGATGCTGGGAGGGGAGCGGGGCTGGAGAAGGGGTCTGGACAGCACGGTGATGAGGGTAGGTGCAGAACCTGAGGGGAAAGTCAGAAGATTTGGGCGACTCCCAGGACCTGCGAAGCAGACGCTGGGGTATCCTGTGTGGTGGCAGCAGTGGGGGCGCCAGCTGGGCCCAGAGATCGGTCGGGCCGCGCCGGCGTGGGGGATGGGCCGGCACCCGCGGGCCGGGAAGGGAGAGGTGGCAGCAGCCCCGCGCGGCGGGCGGATGGGTGGGGGGCGCTGCGGCAGCGCGGGCCGCGGGGGGGCGCGGTGCTTACCCTGCGGGGCCCCGGGGGCCGCGGCTCCATGGCCCGGGCGGGGGCCGAGCCTGGCCGGCCAAGCAGGCCGGGGACGCGGCGCTGGTTGCCCAGGTGGCTCGGGGCTGTGAGGCCGGGCCGGCGGGGAGGAGGGAGGCGGCGCCGGCCGGGTCCGAGCCCGCCCCGGGGCGGTGCCGAGGGCGGGCCGGGGCGGGGCAGGCCGGGCGCTGGGGCGGAACCGGGGGGCTAGGCCGAAAAGAGGGGATGTGCGTGTCCACACTGCTTCCAGGACGGCCTCGTCTCTACTCTGCGGCCGGCGGCGCAGGCACTGCCCAGAGGACCTCGGCTGCCTGCACTGGGGCTCCTTCAGGGGTCCAGTGTCCTCACCTTCCGGAGGACGACTCTGTGTGTAGCTCAGGAGTCCGCCCTTCCTCTCACCCCTTCCGCCCTCTCGCTGCTGACCCTGGCTGCTCGGCTGACAGCCGGCCCCCCGAGGCCCCAGGAGACCCTCTGCGCTCAGCCCCTGCGTTGTGCTGTCTTTTCCCAGGCACTGTCCCCATAGGAGTGGGAAACCGAGCCCAGGTACCCAGGTGTCAGGTGCTGCTATCTTAGCGACTCCTCCGAGCCGTGGAGCTGGGGGTTCCCAGGGCACAAGTTACCTTTCTCAACCTCATCCCATCTCCTCCCCTCACCCGCCACCGGCCAGAGCACTGGCTTCTTACAAGCGCGCCTCGGGCACTTGCTGCCCCCTGGCGGCTGCGTCGGGCCAGGATGAGCGGCTGGAGGGCAAAGCAGCCAATTTTCTCCTCACCCCTCGCCACTTTCTCTTGAGACTGAGCCTGGGATTCCCACTCTGTGGTCTCTGGGTGTCATCCCCTCCCCTCCCACCTAGAGTAGAGACGAGTGAAGCTGGTGAATGGATCCAGAGGGGCTGCTTGAGTGGAGAGCAAGAGGCATCCAAGGGCAGAGAGAAGCAGTGGAGTGACAGGGAGGATCCAGGGCAGCCATTCATGTGGGGAGGGGTGCAAAGGGCAGGGACTGCGGAGCGAGCCGAGGGGACTCCAATACAAGTTCCCCGTGAAGGACAGACTTCGCCACGAATAATAATTCCACCACCACAAACAACAACGACAACAAGAACCACTTAATGTCATAGAGCCCTTGGAATGTGCCAGCTCTGTCCTGAACCCTGCATAGATTATCTAATTTAATTATCACAACCACGATTTGAAGCAAGTACTATTATTATCTTTATTTTATAGATGAAGGAACTGAGGTTTAGAGAGGTTAAATAATTTCCAAGGTCATAAGCTAGTAAGTGGCTGAACTGGGATTTGAATTTAAACCTGGGCGGCTTGACTCCAAAGCCATGGACTTAACTGCTGTACAGGACTTCCAAATGCCTGTCTGCAGCTTTTCTGCAGCCCTCGTTCCCCGCAGAATTTGACACTATTGATGCAGCCCGCCACACTCTTCCCCTTGGCTTCTCCACTCTACCCAACGGACTTCCCTCCCCACCCCCTCCACTGGCTCCTCTGTTTCCTTTGCTGGCGCCTCCTCCTATTCCCAGCTGCCTAATTCTGCTTATTCCCCAAGCCAGGGGCCTTGACCATCCTGCCTTTCTCTTTCTGCTTCTCCCTTAAACAAAAACAATAACAAAATCATCATAGCAGCTAACGCTGAGCATGTCATGCTAGGCATGATTATGTAACATGATGCTTAGAGCCACGAGTGTTGGTGCTATTAGTATCCCATTGCATAGCTGGTAAAATTGAGGTTCAGGATGATGGAGCAATTTGCCTAAGGATACACTGCTAATACTCTGGAACATCATTTCACAGCTTGCCGATCAGATGCCAACATTGCCGGTGTTCAACACTCTTCCAAGGCTATCTATGTTTATGCTTTATTACTATTATTTTAGTGTGGTTCTGGAGACAACCCAAAACCTTGGACATGCTAGGCAAGTGCTTTACCACTGAGTTACCCCCTCGGCCTCCAGTGCTCAAAGCTTTAGATAACTCTTCTGTGGGGGGAGTCAGAGACCCTGGATTCTTCACATAAATCAACTAAGTCGCTTTATAACCTTGGACAAATCACTTAACCTCTCTGGGTCTGATTTCCTCATCTATAAAATGGGGACGGTGATGGACCTGAGGGTGAGTGTAAGTCAGCATGCGGATGGGGACAGTATCACCCACACTTCACACTTGCCACACCCATCAGTTTGCACCTTCTCAGATGTTCTCTTCTAGCCCCTATTCATGGGATTTACTTCAATTTGGAATGTTCTCTAAGGCCACTTTTAAATCCCACTAATAATTTCCCAAGCCCAAATCATGTCCCCTGCTTCATCCAAGTTAAGTTCTCTCTCCTCTGCTCTCTTTGTTCTTGTTTAACTCTGTTCAGTCCCTTCACACAGCCAGCAAGTGTTTCTTGACACTCCCTTGGGCTCTTACACAAACTGAATGCTTGGGCTGAGGCTCTTAACATTGTGGGGGTAACTATTAGTGTTCCTACTAAACTCTGGGCTCCCCAAGGGCAAAGACTGAGTCTTATGTCCCTGACAACAAGCACAGTGCCCAGATGTAGTAGGTGCTCATTTGTAGTGGGGGCAGAAGTTTAAATTGAATCTTTTTAAATGCCTCTGTGACAGTATTTAAACTTTCCCATTGATTTTCTGTACACTTGTCTATCTTTGTCCCATAAATATAAAATCTTTAAGATAGGTCTGACTTGGGTGAGGATTTAGCTCAGCAGTGTAAGCACCTGCCTGTCCAAATCGCTGTTGCTGAGTCTGATACCTGGTACCAAAACAAACAAACAAAGATAGGACTGTTTTTTTTTTTTGGCGGTACCGGGGATCAAACAAGACCTCGCACTTGCCAGGCAGGCGCTTATGCTACTGAGCTAAATCCCCGGCCCAATACTGAACCAAGTGAGGATTACATAGCGAGTTCCAGGCCAGCTTATACTACATAGTGAGACTTTTTTTTTCTTTTATAAAAATATTTTTGCAATGATCCTTTATTTTAACTTTAAGTACTATTTTCTTTCTTCCTTTTTTTCTTTTCTTTTTTTTTGGGACAGGTTCTCACTATGTAGTTCAGGCTGTCCTTGAGCTCACTTTGTGGCCCAGGCTGGCCTGGAACTTGCAGCAATCTTCCTGGCTCAGCCTCCTGAGTGCTGGGATTACAGGCATGAGCCACCCTTCCTAACTGAGACTCTGTTTAAAAAGAAAAAAAAGAAAAAGAAAAACATAATAGAACTATCTCATATTTACCCTCCTATTTTCCTTGTGTCTAGAATGGTGCTTGCTTATAGTCAACACTCATTTCTTGCCAGGCGTGGTGGCTCATGCCTGTAATCCCAGCACTCAGGAGGCTGAGGCAGGAGGATGGTTGTGAGTTCGAGACCAGCCTGAGTTACACAGTGAGCTCAAGGCCAGCCTGAACTGCATAGCAAGACCCTGTCTCAAAAAAGACAAAAAAAACCCCAAAAAACAAAAAAAACAACTCATTTCCTCATTTGTTATACCAAAGGATGCTACAAAGATATGAAAAACGCTTTGTAAACTTTGTAAACACAGAACAACTGTTGGTTTGAGTCCTTTGGGAGTTTAGGGGGAACAGCTATGGTACAAACAAAAAGAACCCTATTTGGAATCAGATGCTATGGGTTCGAATTATATCTTGGGCACACACTGGGTCAATCTGGATAAATTACTAAACCTTCTGAGCCTGTTCTTCTGTTGCCCACTGTGAAACAGAAATGATAATGTGTGCTCGAGGGGCTGTGGTGAAACTAAGCCTGCGCATGGCAGACTGCCACACTGCCTGGTGCGTACTCTCCTCGGTACGTGTCCAGGGCTGAACATGGTTTGATAGTTGGTGATTTGTGTGTAATAAGGCTGCCCTACCCAACTCTTTTGCTTCACCTCTCATTCCAGGCCTCAAACTCCACTGGTCTGTTGGCTCTGTATGTCACATGCCCCTCTCCACACCCCCTCAGCATGTCCTGAAGTGACTTCAGCACCCTCGGCCCACACTGCCTCCCTCCTCCAAGACCTGCCTCTGTTAACAGTGACTTCTGTCAGTCTTGACTCATCCTTTCTCTTCTCCCCCACCCCCATGCACTGGTTACCGTGGCCTTGTCAGTATTTCCTTGGGAACATCTCACCCACCCTCCCTTCATAGCCACTGCTATGCCCAGTCTGACTTCCCTCCTGCATGGCTGTGACAGCTTCCTGATAGCCACCCTGCTCAGCTGTGCTCCCTTCCAGACGGCTGCCCCATGAGCCTTCCTCAGCTGCCCGTCTTATGCACTCTCCTGTTCAAGAATGGCTGGTGACTCCCTATTTTTACTGCCTTAAATCTAGATAACTTTTCGCCAGGTGTGGTGGCTCACGCCTGTAATCCCAGCACTTGGGAGGCTGAGGCAGGAGGATCGTTGTGAGTTTGAGACCAACCTGGGCTACAATGTGAGCTCAAGGCCAGCCTGAACTGCATAGAGAGACCCTGTCTCAAAAAGACAAAAAAAAAAAAAAAAAAAAAAAAATTCTAGACAACTTTTCTAGCTCTCCTAGCTACTCCTACTGGTCCTACGCCAGTTGTGGGCTCCAGTGGGGTGGAACTTAAAAACAGACACATTTTCTTGTTTGTATTTTGTTTGTTGATTCAATGCCTGCAGCTCTTTACTTCCCTGGAGCCACACTTTATTTAATATTGGGAATTGAACCCAGGGGCTTTGCACTGAGTGACATCCTCAGCTGTTTTCCCTTTCTCTCTCTCTTTTTTGATACCAGGAATTGAACTCTAATGACCTTGTGCTTGCCAGGCTCTTTTGAGACAAGGTCTCACTTCTTAGTTCAGGTTGCCCTTGAACTCACTATGCAGCCCAGGTTGGCTTCGAACCCAAAGTGATCCTTTGCCTCAGCCACCCAAGTGCTGGGTTTGCCACTTCACCTACTTGCTACCACCAATGTAGGCTCAGTATTTCTCTAGATGGTAGGATGATTCACTGGAGGACAAGGTGAAGTCTCATAAAACACTCAGAATAGTATCTGGACAATAATACTTTATCTGCTAAGGCTTAGGAAATATTAACTATTGCTATTATTGTTAAATAGTACACTAGACACAAGTGGGCATAGTGGCATGTGCCTATAATTCCAGAGGAGGCTGAAGCAGGAGGACTGCTGTGCGTTTAAGACCAGCTTAAATTACATAGTGAGACTCTGTCTCAAAAAGCAAGAGAAAAAAAAAAGTATACCAGACAGAAGGACTAGATGAGGAAGCTGGGACCATAAGAAGAGATGAGGAGAAGGAAGGCAGGCGGGCCGAGAGGAAAGGGCTTGGGAGGTCAGGCCAGTGAGGCTGCTACTCACCGTGCTGTAGTTGCCGAAGAGGCCCAGGGTAGGGGCTGGCTCCAGTGGGAAGGGCAGGATCTGCTTGAGGTCCAGTGGTGGCTGCATGATGGGGGGCTGCCGTAGCAGAGGGAGGGGCCCTGCCCGGCTCAGGCTGCCTGAATGGCAGAGAAAACATTGTGTGGGTTAGGAAGCTTGAAGCTTGGGGACCCTCACCAAGCCCAGAGCCTCACTCCTTAGCTGGGTTCCTACCCTCAGAGACGTGACCCTGGTGCACGCACTGTGTACACACAGGTCCCCCGCAGGCTCCAGACCCATGATCTCAGTCTGCTGTGGCCTGCGGAGTACAGAACTGGCCTTCTCTTCTGGGTGGTTTTCACTTCCCTCTTCTCTAGCCTCCCTCCCCCAAGAGGTACCTTATGGACCCAGGAAAAGCTTAGAACTCTGTAAACTGCCTGCTGCAGCAGTGAGGACTCTGAGACCCCAGACCCTGGTCACTCTCATCTTTTCTGTTCTTGTTTTCCTCTGGGATACCCACAGAGTCAAGTGGATGGTTCATCCCACTGCCTAGAGGAGAAGACTGAGGCCTAGATCTGGAAGAGAGCTCCTGACTCTTTCAGGATCTCTAGTTATGACTTTGTTCAAATCATAACCCTCAGTCAGCTGTCCACATCTCTGGGTAGGTCATGGGTGGGAGGTGAACCACGTGGGCCATGCGTGAGCCCCTGTGTCTCACCAGGGTGCTCAGCTCCAGCTCTGCAGGAGGAACCACCACTAGCCTCGGAGAGAAACGCCTGGGTTGACCCCAAGGGGAAATGAAAGTCCAGGCCAGCCATTCAGCTGCCCTCTCTGAAACCTCTTCCTCCCTAGAGTGTGGAGGTTGGGAGGAACTCCACCAGGCTCCAGAGGGACAGCCCAACACTCAGGACCCTCCGCGATCCACGTCCAGCAGCTGTGGTGTCCTGGCTGCCCTCTGCGACCCCACTACCCCTGCCAACAACATTTCCTAGCAAACTCAGGAGGCCGTGTGCATGTCCCGTCCTCCCTTGACCTTCCTAGTGCAAGGGGTCCCCAGGATCCTTTCCTGTCCCCTCCATAAAGGCTGCCTCCTTTCATACCTTCAGTTTCTGGTGTCCGCTGCCCCCAGGCAGTGGCCTGGCCCTGGCCCCCCAGGGGCCTGGGCCTGACAGCAGTCCCCTTCCCTTGGTTCTGCCCTCTGCCCCCTCCCTTGTCATCCCCCTCCCCCAGCCCAGTCAGTAGAATCAGCCAATCAGAGTCCTAGAAAAGTGGGGCAGAGGGGAGGGCGGGGGAGCAGGGATTAGGGGAATCTGAGGCGAGAGGGAGGGGGTGGGGAGGGTTCAGGCACAGCTGGGGGTGGGGAGCTGGTCCAGAAAGGTCTGGAGGGGTCTGTCTTTCTCACCCACTGCCAAGACTGGGTGGCCAGGGTGCCTGAGGCAGGGAGGGGTCAAGGCTGCTGGGAGTTTGGGCTTCCAAATTCTAATGCCTGAAAGGGAGGGTAGGATGCTTGGCTTTGGTTTTTGAGCTGCTGGGGGTCTGTATGCCTTGAATCCATTTCCTCCTCTGGCATCTTCAGCATTGGGATAGGGTGGGGAAGGGAAGAGAGAAGAGACAGGCAAGAGAGCCACAGACAAACAGACAGACAGACAAAAGAATGGGAAAGAGTGGTAGAAACAAGAATGGGCCACTGACAAAAGGGACATAGCCACTGAGAAAAAGATGGAGAATAGTGGAAGAGTGAAATAAAATGCAAAAACAGACACTGCTGAAAAGCAGAACGGACATACAGCTAGAGATGAGGGTGGAAAGGCCAAAAGCAGAAAACAGAAAGATGAAAAAGAGGCAGGCTGCCCACCTCCCCTCCTGGCCCTGTGTGTGCCCGAGCCCTCCTGGCTGCCTGGCAGACCAGGCCAGGGCAGCCCTAATGAGCCTCAGGAATGGTGCGAGAAACTCGAGTCCCCTGAGTCCGGCCACTGCCCTGCCCCCGGCCCCAGCAGCTGGTTTGGGGCTGGCACTTGCCCCACTCGTGGCGTGCTCTGCAGCTCGGGTCCTGGACCCTTTTTCTGGCTCTTGACACTTGAGGCTCCCAACCCCCAAACCCTTAGAGGAGGAACTGAGTTCTCCCCCAAAAAAGTTTGAGGAGCCATTGTGTGCCAGGTAATAAATTGTGAGTATTATCACATTTACTGTGAGGGAGCTCAGTCTATGAGGTGGCAATAGTTCTATCAGGCAGTTGATATTTTTTGCCATTATTATAAGGAAACCAGGATTCAGAAGTCAACAATTATGGCTGATGTCACACAGTCTGTAAGTATGGGGGCCGAGATTCAAATCAAGATCTGTCATACTCTGTAGCAGTCACTTCCAAAGGGCTCTCATTGGACTCTGAAGCAGAGATTTGAGTGCAGGCGTCCTCCTTGTTTAAGGGGAGGATGAGGAGAGCAAGTTCCGTGTATTTTCTTAGGTTGGGGTCCTCATTTTATCTCCAGCAAAGGCTGCAGGAAAGCAGGTAGCAGCCGCCCAGTTCTCTGTGGCCGGTAACTCATCTTTTCCACTGATGGGCTCCCTGAGGTGGGGGTGGGGAGAGGGTTCAGGAGAGAGGGGTGAAGTGAGGAAAGGAAGCAGGGTGCGCACCTGGAGACTCTCTGTCCCCTTCCCAGGTTCCTGAGTCTGCTCTGCTGTGAAATCTGAGGTGGGGACAGGAACAGATGGTAGCTTATGGGTTGGGAGGACAGAAACAGGGTTCTTGGTTTCATATAGCCCAAGCCTCAGGCCTTTGTCCAGGATAACAGTATTTGACACTCTTTGAGGGTTCCCTATATGCCAGGCACAATCCCTGGCTGATGGCTCCACTGTGCCCCAGCTAGGTGACTAGGTATTTTCTCTGACTCTGTCTCATTTCTCATCTGTCAAATGAAAACAACAGTTTCTGCCTCGCAGAGTTGATGAGAGGATTGAACGGGTCCGTGTAAAGTGCTGGCGTGCCACAATGTGAGCTCAGTAAATGTTTGCTGAATAAATGAATTCTCATCTTATGGATGATGACAGCTGGCTGAGAGATAGGGAGTTACTTGACCAAGGTCGCACAGCTGGGAGTTAGGGGCAGGATTTGAACAAGTCTGACTCCACAGGCAGGGCTTGCAAATGCTTCACTTCTCAGGGTAGATTGTGGAAGGGAAGGGGAAGAGGCAAGGATTTAGGGAGGGCTGGGAATGCAAGGACTGAGATAAGAAGCTTTAAGCTTTTGTCATCCGGCTAGGTGAGGGCTGTCAGGAACGTTTGGAGGAAGAGGAGAGAACATCAGAGTGTCTGTGTGCATGCACATGGCACCTGGGTAAAGCAGGGCAGGGAGGAACTGGGGCCTGGCTCAGGCAGGCCACTCCAGAGAGAAGCTCATTCGACTAAATGCCTATAGTAGATAGAATCCCACCCAGCTCCGCAGGAAACTGTTATGTGCTTTATTTTTTTACTTACTTACTTACTATGTTCTGGCTTTTTTTGAGACAGGGTCTCACTATGTAGCTGGTCTCAAACTCAGTGATCCTCCTGCCTCCCAAGTGCTAGGGTCACAGACATGGGCTACTGCTCCCAGCTACATGCTTTATGAAGGATACTTCCCAGTGTGCAGTTTGCAGACTCTTGGACAGTTGCCCACCTGCCCATCTTCACACCCTCCTGGGCCCTGGGCACTCTGGTCCTGCTCAGCTTTTACTGTCAAGAAAATCTGGCTCCTCCAGCCTAATGAGGTCTGATCTTTTCCTTCTCCTTCCCAGAAGTTCTGGCTGGGTCCCCAGCCCCAGCTTCTGGGCTCTCTTAGGTGGGGCTCTAGGGCACCAGCCCTGGTGACAATGAATGGGAGTATCTTCTGTGAGCTGGTTTAGGGAGTGGCTAGCTGTGTCTGGAAAGGTACAGGAGTCAGGACAGGTGTCAGGGTAGGGCTGAGAGTTAGTATTGGTCTGAAAATTGGGCCCATATGAAATTAAGATGAGAGAGAAGAGAGCCAGGCATAGTGGCACCCAGCACTCAGGAGGCTGAGGCAAGAAGTTTGAGACCAGCCTGGGCTACAAAGTGAGCTCAAGGCTAGCCTGAACTACATAGTGAGACCCTGTCTCAAAAAGACTAAATAAAATAGAATAAAGTAAAATAAAACAATTAAAAAAAAAAAGATCAGAGAGTGGTACCAGCAGGCAGCTAGGCCCAAGGTGCTGGAAAGCGCAGGGTCAGCAAGTAGGTTAAAGTGGGAATTAAGAGTCTGGGATGGAGGCAGAAACAGATTTCATCTTTAATCATTTTTTTCTTCAGGCCTCTGTTGGCTTCTTCTTCCTCAGAAATGCCAGAAATTAGGTTAAGGGTGGTAGCAAAGCCTTGAACCCTGGGTCTTATCTACTTGGCCAAGTTCACTGTGCCTGTCCCTTTCTGCCTCAACGCTCCCATCTGGGTGGGAGGCAGGCTGAAGCCTGGAAAAGCTTTGAAGTCCAGGATGAAAGAGACAAGGGGATGATTATAAACAACTACTAAACATCATTCCTAATAACCTTACCGTAGATGTGGGTGGGGTGGGGCGGGACATAAGGGAGGAGGTGACGGGCAGGGAAAAGCCAGAAACAGACCTCCGGGAAATATTTCCCAAGCAGATTGGAAAGGACCTCCTCCAGTGCCCCAGCCCTCGGCCCTCAACACCCCAGTGGGAAAGGATGGTACTGAAAGGCTCGGAACAGAGACCCAGAGTCCAGAGATACCACCTTAGACCTGGGCCCTGATTCTAGATCTTGAGCAGGCTAGGCAGGGTTATCTCAGGGTCTTTCCCTCCAAGGTGACCTTGCACATGGACTCAGTGGACCGCAACATTCAGAAAACCTTAATATGGCCTGATGGGTGGGGCCTGAGCAAAGGATGGCAGCTCCCCCACTTCCTTCCCCTGGGCTAAGGTGCAGCTGGGATGCAGCTCAGTGGGAGAAAGTGTACCTTGCATGCTGTGCAGGGACCCTCCAGCACCAAGCAAGGAATTAAATAAATAAAAATAAGAAGAGGGCTAAGGTATGTAGGCTGCACTAGGCTTCCCACTGCTCTGTGGGCTTGACACAAAATGGGATTTAATTACAGTCCTCTGGAGAGATGTTGTGGGGGTACAGTTGGTGGCTGGGGCCCAATTTCAGAGGCTTTGGGCCAAGGCACACTTCCTGTGACTGGGGTCTTGCTCAGGCTCCATCAGGTCCGGACGCCCTCCTCTTCAGGGCCTACTGAGCAGGGCAAGTCTGGCTCACCCTGGCCTGATGTGGGCGAGCATCAGGCTGCCTGGGCCTGGCCCAGGGCGGAGCCAGAGTGAGCAGGGATGGCCTGGATCAGGAATGTGACGCTCCAGTGCTCCAGTGCTGAGGCCCGAGTCCAGCGTGTTTGGGGTGGAGGTCCCTAGGTTGGGGGTGGGGCACATTGAAGAGTGTAAAACATCTCTACTGTCTAGAAAGGGAAGGAGGCAGGCAACCAATCACTCACGGCCCGCTTTTCTCATTCATTTAATAGACGGGATGCAGTGCCAGGTGGAGGGGAGTGAGGCAAGCGGTGAAGGATAGAGGCCTCAAGGGAGGAGGAAGGAAGGCAGAAGAGGAGGAAGACTTTTAGCCCAGTCGATAGGGGTGTGGGGTCAACTGAAAGAAAGAAAGGCAGACAAATAACGAGGGTCTCCCAGGGGGAAGAGGACCAGAGCCGGTTAAGCCCTCCAGGCATCTGCAGAGAGCCAGGTGTCCCCAGTGGGGGCAGGGAGACCACAGGTGTCTGGGCCTAGTACCGGGCTTCCACCATCAACAGGGCCCAGGAACCGGCCCAGCGGGGTGGAGGGCAGAGGTCAGAGCCGGCCTGTGCACCACTGTGCAGGCAGAGCACGGGGCAGGGGCCTGGTGCAAGAGCTGATGCGAGTCCTGAGCGCAGCTAGGCCCTCTCCTCCCCCATCCCTGGGGCTCCCTTCCCGATGTAGGTCATGAGATGGGGTGGCTGTGGCTGACGGGTTGTCAGAGCCCAGCGGGAGCTCCCCTCCCCCAGCTTCACTTTCCCCCACGCCCCTCCCTCTGCTGGTGCCCCCCTCCCCAGCCCAAGGCAGGGGTGGAGGGGGCAGGAAGCAGAGAAGGAAGGGCCCTGGCAGACACAGCGGGGAGAGAGGGGCAGGTCCCGGCGTGTTGGGGCAGGATGGCTGCGGAGACAGGATCTAAGCCGCAGGAGCCCTGGGATGGGCAGTTTTCCACCCCGTCTTTTGCCCAGGCCCCTTATCTTCACTGCTCAGGTTCCCACCTCCCACCACACTCACCTCGAAGCTACACCCACCATCTTTGCCCCCCGCCCCCCACTTCCTCCTTTCCCTCTTATCCTGGGCCCAGAAGGATGTCCGAGTGTCACTGCAAAGGAGGGGGGAGGCGCTGAGGGACGGGTCAGAACCTTCCCCCAACTCCACCAGGCCAGGACCAGCCCCCTCCCCCAGCGCCTCGTAGCCTGTCATATAATATTCATGAGCCTCATGAATACGCAATGTTCTCCTTATGGGGCGGGGGTCTCTGCTCTGTCTCCCCCCTTGCCACTCCCTAGATTACCCGGAGAAGCGACAGATTGGGGAAGAGGGAACCCCAGGTGTGGAACCAGCAGAAGGGGGAGGGGGAGCCGGTCGCTGACGGGTGGCCGCAGTCACCGCGGAGCCGGGAGGTGGGGGGGTGACCCACTGAGAAGGACCCAGGAACCTGGAGCCTGGAGTCGCGGAGCCCACTCACCGAGGATCATGCTGGGGACCCAGGCGCCCGGGGTTCCGCGTCGCTCTGTCCCGGGGGCCGCTCTGGCCGGGCTGGGGTACGGGGGGAGGAGCCGGGGGAGGAGCGGAGGCCGGCCGAGGCGGAGCGGGGGCGGGGCCCGCAGCAGGTGAAGACGGGAGGAGGGGGACCCGTGCACCCCGAGCTCCGCGAGGGGGCGTCCTGGCCCCTCCTGCTTCCTCCCGCCCTTCTACTCGCCGTCCCTGCCTCTCCTGGCTTTGCACTGCATCCCTGCAGCCAGGGCTGGGGGAACAAGACATTTAGAAGGTGGTGTCAGGTGATGAAGGAATCTGGAAACTCAGGCGCCTGGGTTCTCGGGAGGGGCTGACTCCGAGGCGGGAATCTGTTCTAAGTTGATATAGGGCCAGGATGCCTAAGTGTTCTGAGAAGGGATGGTTCCCGAACTGGGTGGGACAACGGGGTCCCCTCCACAGTAATGGGCTGGGAGGAGGGTTGAGGGTGCAGTAGAGCATGTGTTGACGGCCAGATGTTTTTTTCTGGCTTTGCAGCAGGATGTTGGGGGCTGGGTCGCTGATGTGAATTGCGGGGTTGAAGATGGACTGAGGTTGATCTCTAGCTAGGGTCTCAATGCTGGATCCTCAAGAAAGGTCTGCGTGAAGATGCACTGAATGGTTCCTAAAAGGTGGAAACAGTAGAAGGTTTATAATTTAGAGCAACTGGAAGATGACAGAAGACTCAGCATTTAGGCACAACCCTGTAGTGATGAGCTGGCTGGGTGGGGGCTGCATTGCTCCGGGCTTAACTGCAAGCCATTCCCCGCAGAGAAGAATGTGAATAGAAGAGGACTGGCGAGGTGGGAGGGAGGATGGAGGGAGGGCCCGAAAGTAAGAGCTTGTGGGCCTTCAGGATGGCTGGAGCAAGAGCCAATAGCAGGACAGGGCTGGAGGTGTGCAACTAGCACCCCACCAGGATCTTGGAGTCTGGGAGTCTGCTAGGTGTCTGGGGAAGATGCAGCTGCCACAGCCAGGACCTGTCTGTACCTGCCTCAGGAGGGAGGTGGCAGGCGGCTTTCCCAGAATGCGGAGCAGCCAGCTTTAGACCAACCCCAGCCAGAGGGAGAGCGGGTGTGACTGCGAACAGGAACATTTGGGATTTCGAGGCTAAGGGAGGAAAAGGCAGGTGGCAGGGTGATTGGGACTAGACTCCTAGGACAGTTTAGGAAAGGGAAAAAGTTGGGGCGAGGGGTTGGATTTGGGACTAGATGGCCAAATAAGGAGCAGGAAGTTTGGGTTCCTATTTCTAGGGCCCAGCAATCTTTTGCCCTCACCCAATTGATCTGGTTTAGAGAAAAGATCTGCTTTTGCACCTGCCAAGACACTGGCTGAAGGGCAAGAGCGTGCTAGGTGCCAACTCAGGTCCTATACTGATCCAGAGGTTCAGATACCTTAGGAAACCATGACCTCGCTGCCCTTGTCTGGCCTTGGGGGAGGCAGTAGGGTCTCTCAGCCCATCAGAGGTCCTTTTGCTGTTGCCTGACATCATCCTGTTTGACTCCCAAGTCAGAAAGCCCACTTCTCCTTGGACACTGCTTTTTCTTCTCTTCTTGAGTTTTCCCCCGAGTGGACCCTGAGACTACAGAAGGGCCAGCACCAGGCACAGCTGACCTGTGATGTCTACCCTCCTGTGATCTTCCAGGGGCTCTGAGTTAGGGTGGCCACAGAAGAGGGGTTGTTTAGCTTACTATCAGGAGGCAGCTGACTGGAGGGCGGGGTGACCTTGCTGGAAGCTGGGGGGGCAGCATGTGGGGTGAATTCATTATTGATGAGCCCTGCACCCCGGGCTACTAATGAGCCCAGGCTGGCTGCTCTAATTGATGTCAAGAAACTTGAGACCCCCAGATCATTTTCCCGCCTGCCAGCTGCCTCTTCCAAGCCCCCTCCTGCTTCCCACACCCCCAGCTGCTCTGTACTCCCTTCCTTCATTTTCATCTCCACTGAGACAGACAGGAAGGAAAGATTCAGGCCTTCAGGCCCCTTACTCCTGTGTTCCTCTGGGTCATCCAAGTCTCAAGTGGGAGGCATGGTTGTTCTGTAGGCCTGGGAGATTTGGAAGAGGAAATCCAGCCCAGAGTCAGAGAATGAAGCTCAAGGACAGAGAGGCTGGGACAGATTACATCTGTGGCATTTCTGAGCCCAAGGAATTCCTTCCTTGTATTGTGCACCCATGGGAGAGGTTTTGTCACTCTCAAAGCACGGGCACCAGGCATGGACACACCCATACACCAGCTTGGTAGTCACAGCCCACTTCCCTTCTTCATTTCCTCCTTATAACTGTGATAGACATTTCAGATCTAGCTGGGTCTGGTGACACACGCCTGTGATCCCAGCACCTGGGAGACGGAGGCAGGAGGATCCTGTGATCCCAGCACTTGGGAGACTGAGGCAGGAGAACTGCAGTGAGTTGGGGCCAGCCTGGACTACATAAGCGAGTTCAAGGTCAATCTGCACTACACAGTGAGACCCTGTCTCAAAAAACAACTCAAAAAAAAAAAAATCAGATCTGACCCCTGGAGTTTGGCTGCTGCCACCTACCCCTTTCCCAAGACAGGTGTAGATACAGCATGGGATTTTTATCCCTGAGAATTTCCAGGTCCCTATACTGTGGCTGCTGTCCTTGGGAATCCTGGGTGATGGCTTTATCATGTCCCTCTCCATCCTCCCTTTGTATTGATGGGCTTTGGCCTGACGTTCCTAGGCATAAAATTGATTCAGAAGCCACAACACATGGCCTCCCAGGAGAAATATCTGGAGGTGATGCAGGCACTGCTAGGTAGGAGCCTGAGTTTACAAAAATATCCCTGGTATTAGGTGAAGAGGGGTGGACCTCTCATGCTCTCCCCCAAAGTCCCATAATTTGTGGCTATGCTGCCCTCTGGTGGTTACTTTTGTGGTTTAGCTTGACATGGACATGTTAGCCTCCAAACCCCCCATTTCTTTTGCTGCAGATCAGGACCCACCTTGGAAAAATAGGACTAGGGTGGGGTGGGGATACAGCTCTCCTTTTGCATGATTTCCCTCCAAAGGCTAGAACTCTATGACATAGTTGACAAAGAGGGCTTTTACAGTCACACATGGCTAAATTTAATCTGTCTGGGTCACATATGTGACCTTGGGCAAGTTATATAAATTCTGGACCTGTTTTTCCCTAGTGAAGATAGGGTTAATAGTAACTACTTCATAGGGCTGTTAGAAATTAAAGGAAATCATGTATGTAAATTATTTAACACAGCCCCTCCCACCAGCACACAACAGCAATTAAAACATAATAGAAAAACCTAACTGGCTCTCATCTAATTTAGTTCTATGGCTTTTTCTTCTCATTTAATTACTCTGATGTAAGGAAACCTGGGTGTCTTTGGCAGCATGTTCTCCACCTTCCGCTTTATCCTGGCCTTTGCACTTCACCTCACTTCAAACTCCTTCCATCATCGCTTTCATGGAGAGAAGTTGGGTGGGGGCTGGGGAGTGGTGATGGTTACACTCCTGAATATCGCAGTTGATGTCTGTGTGTGAGATACTCCTGAATCCCAGTGCAAAAAAGCCGTGACAGAGGCATCCCCTTCCCACCAGGCCGTCTGGATCCAGGATGAGTCGGGAAGGAGTGGGGTAAGACACAGATGGCAGCTCTGCTAGTGGGGCACTGGGTCGGGTTTATTGCACTTGCAACAGAGTTTAAATAAGTCCTGGGAATCTGGAGCAGAGGGAGGGGAGGGGTGGGCAGGCAGAGGGAGGAGGGGCGGCAGCGTCAGTGCAGCTGGCGGGCAGAACCAAAGTCCTGCAGGCCCACTGCCCCCCTCTCCGGGGAGGGATGACAGGGCCTGAGTCTGCAGGCTGAGGTTCCAGATCTGTTGCCACCACGGCCTCCTCAGGGTCCTGGGCAACTCCTGACTTCTCCGAGTCAGGGCGGATTTGGGCCGTAGGCCCAGGTCTGGAGCAGACCTGCATGTGGTCCGGGATCTGCCTGGATTAGGCAATCAATGTCTGGAGTCGGGGTTCCAGATCAACCCTGAGCCCCAGACTGGATCTGGTTCCATTCAAGTTCTGCTTTCCCCTGGAGCTGGGTTCTGGGCCAGCATGGACCTTTGTGTGGGATCTGTCCTGAGCTTGTCCTAGGGAAACATCCATGGTTAGTGTTCTTTGTTGGCCCACCAGGGTGAGGCTGTTGCAGCTGCCAGGTCTCACTCCCCTGGTCCCAGGTTCTTAGCTAGAGTTTCCTGTGGATCTTTGGCAAGGCTCGCTGGAGCTGGACAGGAAGTCCCGATGGCATGTATGGTCCAGGGAACCGTAACTGATTTCCTAGTTATGGTTCCAAGTTGTTTTCAGAAACTCCAAAATGCAAAGGCTGCAGAAAGGCTGGGGCCTCTGTCCCTGGGTCTGAGCCCTCCATCCACGAGAGGGCATGTGTAAACGAGGGTCCTTCACAGTGCATGGTGGGAGGGATCCCCAGCTTCTTGCCCCCCTCCCTGGCTCTGGCCCTTCAAGTATGTCTCTGGGCTAGGGAAGAGCTTCTCCCTGGCCCTCAGCACCTTCAGGAAGTGTCTGGTCCCTCCCTGTCAGCAGGCTGAGCATGGGAGGACTGGACTTTCAGGATCGGGAGTCTGTGGTCAGGAGGACTCAGGCATCAGAGGTGGCTGGAGGCTTGAGCTGAGCTTTTTCCATGGCGGTGCCATATGGGAGGGAGCGTTTGAAGAATCCAAGCTGAGAAGGGGGAAAAGAAGGGAGAATTTAGATACCGCCATTTCTGCGAAGCTCTTATCTTAAAAAAAAAAAAAAACCGAAGAGGACTCAGTGCTCCCAATTTCCCCATCGTGTAAAAGTGGCTTCTGAGCTCAGAGTAAGACTGTTCCTTCCAGAGGTCCAGTGAGCACAGGAGGGATAGAACTGGGAGTGATTTAGTATGGGGAAGAGTCCTTTACCAGTGCTTAAAAATGCCCCCAGTTAAGCCAGGAAGGGAAAACAGTTTGAACTCAAGTGCCAAGTCTGATTGCCTAGTAGTGGTTGCCTTTTAAGGCTTCTAGGTCACTTCTGAAACATAGTTAGTGTTGGCCACCATGGACTTTTGGAGGAAGTAATAGCACGAATGCTTTGTATTTGGCATGTGTGGCTGATAGTGATTTTGTAAATATAGGTAACTTTATCATCTTGAGACAAGAGAATTCTTTCTGAGCTCGGGGCTAAGGATGAAGGGAGACATCCTATAGAAAGAGAAGGGTGGGATAAGGATGGAATGCAAGTAGCCAGGGCTGGGCTGGGAGCACATGGCTGGAGGATTGATCTGGAGGGGTATACTTGGGATTATGCCAGATCGAGGGCAGAGGCTGATGAGAGGGTGGCCAAGTCATGGGCAGGATGTGGCTGACCTTGTAGAGGACATAGATGAGCAGACCTAGAAGCAGGAGGCCAAAAAGAATGGCTAGGATAATAATCCACAGTGGGACACCATTGCTGCCTTCTGCCTTGGTCCACTGCACGGCTGTGGCCACCTACAGAGCAAGTCGAGACAGATCATAAGAACCCAGAAACTCTGCCTACCTGACACATGGGCCCTGCCTGCTGCTGAATCTAGACTCCCCTTACTGGTCGTTTTGAGCTAACAGAACTCTGAACTCAAAGACACAAGTTTCTAAAGTGTACAACACTGTCTCTTACTTTTGGACGTTCCTGTCTGCTATCCTCTCTCTCCAGAGTCTTCCTTTCCTGCATAGTTAGCCTGGGCAATTCCTTCATTACTCAGCTTATACTTCACTTCTGCCAGGAAGCCTTCTGTGACCCCACAAGAATGAGCTCAGGGTTTCCTTGAATGTGCTTCCATAAACAACCAGACACTTGTCACATGGGACTAGCGTTGCCTGTGAGGCTGTGAGCACTGCTCCTTACCACTATCTGCAACATCTGCATAGTTCCTGGAACATAGTAAATGCTCAGTAAATAGTTGTTATAATAACAAGGCCAGCTCCTACCCATGTTCCAGGCCTAGTCTCAGCACTCTGGGCCCTATTTCCTTGGCCCAGACCTCTGGCCCTGGACTTACCTGAAGTTTCTTTTGGGGCAGCTGCTGGGGCAGGATTCGATATGGCATCTTTAAGGCTTTGTACTCAGCTTCACACTGCAGGCTGAATGGCAGCTGCTCTTTCTGTGGGTCGGGAAGGGAAGTCAAGGCAGACCCTCTTGAGATTGCGGACAAAACTTCCCTCCGTCTGGTTTAGGCTGTGATCTTTCCCTCACCATGTAGTTCAAATTGGCCTCAAACTCTCTATGTAGCCCAAGATTGCCTAAAACTCGACCTCCCAAGTGCTGAAATTACAAGCATGTGCCACCATGCCCAGCATCTCTCCTGGTCTCGGACTCATTCTCCCCTGATGTTGTTTACATGAGATAGTAAGTGTGAAATTGAATAATTATAACTAAAGAATATATAACTAGATGACTATATGTTCTATAAAAACCAATGTTGGCCCATAATGTGTGCCCAACAAATGACTCCCCTTTACTACTGCTACAACTGCTTGCTTGGACACCGCGGACTCGTCTCCACCTCAGTTCTACATTCTTTGCTCACTGGTCTTTTCTGAATGGGCTGGGAAGGGAAGCAGTTACTCCTACTTTGGCCACGAGGTGGCGCCAAGAACACACAGCCTGCCTAGAAAAGTCAAGGCGAGAGGAGTTGGCTTATCTTGTGGGTTCACCAAAGGAGAGGTGGCAGTAGGCCAAGGGAATGGTCTGGACCGGTCCCAGGGACATGGCTTGGGGGGTCAGGACTGACGTAAGGCTTCCTCACCTGCAGGAAGGTCTTGGCCCAGACTCGGAAATGCAGCTGCAGACTTAGGCTCTGTTGTCGTGGCAGTGGCCCAACGTCACAGTGCAGCCTGAAACACTCAGCTTCTGGGCATTTCTGGGGAGAAAGAGGAGGTCTGAGCCTAGAGGTCTGCCCTTCTGGTTCTGAAAGCCCCAACAGGTACTGAACACTTGGGCGCAGGCCTCTTTCCCAGTGTGGCTTACCAGAACCTGTGGCCCGGAGGCAGGACTCCGGCCCGGAGCATCCCTTCTCTGCAGGTGGTGTGGGGCCTCCTCAGGATCCAACTGGAAAGGGAGCCAGAGCCTTAGCTGTCTTCCACCTCATCACAGCTCCTAAGGCAGCCTGTACCTGGGCCCAGTGTGGCTTCAGCCCATCTCTTTACAGACCCACCCAACCCACTGTCCCAGTGTGCACCCCGCAAGCTCAGTGCTGAAATATGGCACTAATTAAAGTGGTTTCAATTTACATGGAGATGTGTAAAGAAATCATCAGGCCCCTGCTCCTGCCGTAGGGCCTTTGTACTGCTTGTCCCATTCAGAATGCTCTTCCCAACTCATGGGTAGCTTTGTCCTTGTCTTCCAGGCCTCAGTTTAACCATTACCTCGTCAAGAAGTTTCCCCCATCACTCTGATTAGTCTCCAGTATCCAGAGTCCCTGCACAGTGGCTCTGCCTGTCTTTTTTTTTTTTTTTTTTTTTTTTGTGGGTACTAGGAATCAAACTCAGGACTTTGCCCTTGCCAGGTAGGTGCTGCACCACTGAGCTATACACTGGTCCTTTCACTCCTTTTTGATATCTGTAATTTTGTTTTCTTTTTGGTTTCTATTGTCTGTCACCCTCCATAGAGTGCAGGCTCCATGAACATGGGAATTAGGTCAGTTTTGGTGTGGTTTCCCATGAGCCTAATGAGTTCGTAGACTCATTTGATGAAATGCCTTTGAGTAAGTACACTATAAAACAGGTATGGGGCCTAGAGCAAGGGATGTGAAGGCTTCCTGTGGGAGATGGCATAGATCTGAGTCCTTGGACGATGCTAAGCAATAGAGAAGGATATTTTAGGCAGAACGAAATACAGATGAGAAGTCTTTTTCTCTTCCTGGGTTTGGAGGTGTCTGTGCTCTCTGTCCCTTCTAGTGACCTTGTCCCAGCTCTGGGCACATGCCCAGTGCCTCTTAAAGGCCTCCACATCCCTTTCCAGCCCTTAGCCCTGGCCCTCTGAAGCTGCCCCTCGCCAGTGTCCAGGCCCCTCACCTCCAGGCCCTGCAGGTTGGGAGTGTAATTGGTGGTACAGTTGGGGAGTCCTGTAACCCTGGTCACATAGAGGAGCTGATCACCTTCCCAAGTTTGGGGACAGCTGATATCCAACACACCCTGGCTGATGGTGCTGGGGCCGTGGTTGATGAGCTGAGGGACAAGAGCACAGTCAGTGAGAAGGAAGGAGATGCCTCTGCTCCCCCGAGTCCCTGGCCACCATGGCCCCCTATCCTGCTGTAGGGCTCCCACTCCAGGATTGAGGGAGGATCCAAGGTACAGAAATGAAATCCTCTTCAGCTGACACTTTTGGATACAGCTCTACTCAACGGGCCCATCTCTCCTCCAGCCTCTTTCATAGACCCCTGCGCATCACTCCCTGCTCTTTCCTCGGCCTTCCCTCTGGTCCTGGCCACTGTCCTATCAGCTTCCCGTCTCCACCCAGCCTTCCTTCTGGCTCGTCCCTCTGCTCCTTCTCCCCGCCTGTCTTGAAGCTCTCCTTACCTCGTAGACGTGGTGGACAGCAGGGCCCACGTCTCCCTCCGTCTGAGGCTGGTTTTGGGGGTGCCAGTCACTGACTGGGAAGAGCACGGCCTCTGGCTTGGAGACACTGAGGAGGGGGTGGTTTAGAGGAGGGCCGAAGGGACCTCATCTATGTCCTTCCCCAGAAGTTTGTCACCCCTCCCAGGAGGCTCCCCGCTCTGCCTGGGCACTGACCCATTAAGGGAAACCTCAGCCTGAGCCTCCACGGAGAGCCGGTAGGAGACCACGTCACTCTGCGAGTTGTTGAGATTCTTGCTGTGGGATGAAGGCCAGACTGAGGTGCTGCCTGCCACAGCCTCTCCAGCACCCCACCCCACTTCTGCCCATCTTGGTCCCATATCCATCCACTCGCTTTCTACCTGAGGATCTGGAAGTCAAACTGGATGGTCTCCTGTGTGTCCTGGAGATGGCGGACAGTGAACCGAAGGCCGCCCCAGAGCTGCAGGGTGGGAAGGAGGTGAGGGGCTGTGAGACCAAGCGCTTGCCTTATGCTCCAACCTCAGTTCTCCTTCTCTGTGCCACAGCTCTGCTCTGCATGGGCTGGTCACTGTCCTGAGATCCTCTTTCTCAGCCCTCCCTGCCTCCCACACCCTGTTCCAGACTTACGCTGGCTCCTGCCTTCATGGGGTTGCCCAGGTCACACACCAGCATGCTTTGGTTCACGGTAAAATAGTCACAGCTCAGGCTGGAGAAGTTCTGGAGGTGGGGTGAGCACAGTCAGCTTTGGAGTCCCCTCTAAGGGTTGTCCTCCCAGGCCCCACTTGAGAGTCCCTTCTCACCCCTGGGTTTCTGACAAATCCTATATACTCAGCCTCCAGAGGGGCGGTAACGCGCAGCTCAGCCTCATAGGCACCGCCCTCGCCCACATTCTGGGCATGGAAAGTCAGGTTCAGTGTGTCCTTGTTACCCAGGTATACTCGGTTCTGGTCCCTAGAGGAGGCACACAGGGTAAAGGACACCGGGGAATTAATCCTCAAATTGGACAATGAACCATGAATACATGGTAGTAACAGATACCATTAACTGAGTTCCAACACTATGGCAGGCACCAGGCTAGAAACTATGGATTTAATCCTTCCAGAAAGTCAGAGAAATAAATGCTATTTATTCCAACTATATATAAAGAAGCTGCTGGGTGTAATAGCACCTGCCTGTAGTCCCAGTACTCAGGAGGCTGAGGAAGGAGGATAGCTGGGAGTTCCAAGCCAGCCTGAACTACACCCTGTCTCAGAAAACCAACCAACAACCAACCAGCAACTAAGCAACCAGACAAACAAAAAGCCCAAGAAAAAGGCTGAAGCTCAGAGAGGTTCAGTGACCTCAAGGTCACACAGCTGGTATGTTCTTATACTTTTTCTGGTGCCGGATGCAACCTGGACTCCTCAGCACACTGTCGATTCCACTTACCCAAACACTTCCAGCTGTAGGTCCGGCACACAGATGTTGTCTTCGCCACAGTCCAGCAAGATTTGAGCCTGGGGAGCAGGGCACCCTTGAGACAGGGCGGTCCTACCATTTCTGGGCTGCAGGAACGCGTCCTCCAGGAACCTGCCCCCAGGTTCCCGGGCTTCGGTCCTCTAGGGACCTTTCTACGGCCTGTCCTTACCTTGTCCTCTATGCGGCTCTTGCTCTGATAATGCAGAACTGGTTGGAGGCCGTGGCTGTCCGTGGGGGCTTTAGGATCCAAGGAGAAGTTGAGGGCGATGTGAATTGGGGAGAGTTTGTCTCGGAATTCTGATTCATTCTGGGGCCAGGGGAGAGAGTTCACAACGTAAGAGGACTCTGGGGGCTCTGTCAGCCTCCTATTTCCTTTTATCTATTTGGGTCCTAGTTCTGATTGTCCCCATTGGTTCAGGAGGCCCGACAGCCTGGTCCCTAGCCCCTTCCTCAACAAAGAATCTCTCAATTCCTCTTCTTTCATGGGGGCCCAAAGTTTTTTTGTGGTGACTCAGAAGTGAAAGAGGCTATACCTCTAGCTAGTCTATACCCCACCTCAGGGCCATACCCGGAGGTAGATTTTCATCTCTCTGCACTCCTCCCGAGCCCCATTCTGGATGAGCAGCGTTTCTGTCAGGGTTGCTTGCTTGGAGGCCAGGAACAGCGCTCGCCGGATTCCTCCCTTTTGCTTCTGCCAGTCCAGCTGGAGCTCCACTGTGAAACCTGCAGCCAGGAACACAGAAGTTACAAGGCTCTGTCTCTACTTCCTAATCTATCCAGAGACAATGCAGGTGTCCAAGCCCCCAGCCCCTCCATCCCATCCCTCAGACAGCCAGGCCGTCTCCCTCACCAATGGAATTAGGGACATGTTTTCCAGAAGCATTGAGGCAGAAGCTCAGGTTGATGCTGGAGAAAGACCAAGAGAAAAGCCAAGTTGCAGATGAATGTAACCCGAACTGGTTGGTGTCCTATCTTCTACCGACCTCTCAGACTGACCCAGATGAGGACACGACACCATTTGTCACCCTCCCAGGGCAGACTTGATTCCCTGCCCACTCCCTGGCACAGATCCCTACAATTCCCAGGGTCCCGGCTCACCAGGCCACAGGGTTCCCCTCCAAGCTGCAGCTGCGTTCCTCTGGGTTGAACATGGCAGGGAAGATTGTGAGTGAGGAGCTGGCAGACACGATAGGGCGACCCCTGCCAATCACGAATGGGGAGTAAATAGAATTAAGACTCCTCTGAAACCTGGGCACAGGAGCACGACGACGCTCAAGGCCGTGACACCAGTTCCCTCTGCACTGATTTTCCCAACTGTAGCTCAAAGAGAAGCTCCCCCTTCTCAGCATCCTCAGGCTGCTTCAGTGGCCCTTGGAGTCCATACCTGTACACTACAGCCTTGTCCACGCCAAAGGACCCCACAATCAGATCTGCAAGAAGAAACCACTGCTTACAAGCAAGCCCCAAAGCAGGCTCCTTTTTTCCTAGTAGCCTGTTACAATATCGCTCAAGGAGGCCGAAGTGAGGGGACAGCACCATCTAACGGCTTCAGCCTAGAACTGCACCCAGAAGCTAGGGAAAGGTAAAGACAGGTAGAGGGCTCGGACCAAGGAATTTTAAAGTGCAAAAGGCTTTGGGCACAACTCACCAGGATATCCGTTGCTATCCAAATCTTGGCCTCCTCGAAGGGCAGAGCCAAAGAAGTCTGGGGTGTGGCCCGCAGCCCACAGGGGCCGCAGAACCTGAGAAGGCTTAGAGCCCAGCCCGCCTGGGCCCCCAGGGAATACAAACACTACTCCCTGCTGGGTCTCCCCGCCAAAGGGAGCCCCAACAGCCACATCTGCAAGACACGTAGCACACATCAGTCAGTAGGCTGTGAATCCAGGATCCAGGGGACCAAATGTCTCTTACTACTCTAGACCCCAGGATCCTATTTCCCCCCCATTTTTCAATCTTTGTTTCCTAATCTTTTCTTTTCTTTTTTGTCTTTTTGCAACAGGGTCTCACTATGCAGTTCAGGCTGGCCTTAGGCTCACTTATGTAGCCCCAGCTGGTCTTAAATTCACAAAGATCCTCCCATCTCAACCTCCCAGGTTCTGAGATTATAATAATGTACTACAAGGCCCAATTGTTTTCAAATCTTTTCAAACTCTAAGACCAGACTTTACTAATAAAGTTCACACTTCTTGGAAAGTTATGGGACTCTTAGCATATCGGTGAGACCCTCTCCCCTCTCATCCCTTTGGATTCATCCTCGGTTCCCTGAACCCATGGTGCTTACCGTTGTAGCCATCCTGGTCCAGGTCCCCCAGGGGGGTCAAGGAGCTGCCGAATCGGCCAAACTCATCGTAGCCAGTGAGAGTCAGGGTGGGCGTGGGGTCTATGCCAGCCGGGTGCTGCAGGTAGACATAGACTCTGCCCACCTCCTGAGGCCGCCCATCAGGTGTTCGCTCCATGAGCAGGGGTGCGCCCACCAGCAGGTCATCCAGCCTGGGAGGGAAGAACAGATCCAGGTATCCTGTACCCTGTCTTGCTACCATCTTCCCATTTCTAGCACCAGAAATCCCAGGTATCCTGGATCCTCATCCTCCCTCCCACCCAAGTCAAAGGACTTGAGATTTCTCATCTTTAGCCCTCAGCTATCTCCTTATCCCGGAGCAAAAGCTCCGGAATGCACTCTGCTTGGCTGCTGTCCTTCCCTCTTCCCTCCTGAATGGGACAGGCACCACGGTGCGTCTGTCCTCTACTCACCCATCCCCGTTGATGTCCGTGGCAGCCACAGCATAGCCAAAGTAGGAGGCCATCTGGGGGGGGGGTATGACAAAAGGGCACACTGATTTAAAACGAGGTGGGGGGTCAACCACAACCAAGAGGATCCTGGGGGACTGGGGGGGGCCAGTCAGAGGCTCTAGGGAGGATGAGACATTAATGTTACTGCGTCAAGGAAGTAGCATGGCTGGCAGAGGGCCAAACTAGAGCAGGGCTGGGGAGCGTCCTCACCTGTTCCCCTGAGAAGTTGTAGAGGGATCGGATGTCTGAGCCATTAAGGATGGTGACCTGGGGGCACAGAGATAAGTCCACTGGTCCTAGACAGCCCAGGGCTGAAGGACAGATGGATTCGGGATCCTTGGGAGCAGACATTCCTCAGAGACATAGTCCACTTGTCCCTCCCCTTCCCTCAGTATGCTGGGCAAGGGCACCTCAGGGATACTTCCCTATTTTTCTTCGTGTCACTTATCAACCACTAGTACATTTCACATTTATGTTTGCTACCCATTTTTGCCCACAGGAATGTAAGAGCCCCTGGGGGCAGAAGCCTGATTTTGTTCCTGCTTTCTCCCCAGAGCCCAAAGTAGGGCTCAGTGGGAAGGAGCCACTCAGTGATTACACCCGTGTACACACTGGGGCTTCAGGCCTACTGTGTTCAAACCCTAAGTCTTCCCTCAATCTCATCTCCCTAGTGTTCCCCTGGTGACTGCCCCCCACCGCCCCCGGCCCCTGAGTCTCTTGGTTCTTGCTCTCTTCCCCACTCTCCTTGCTGTGATTTCTGGTGTGAGCTCTCACCCAGGGATGCTAGACAGCTACTCTTCCTGCCTCAGCACACTCCCCTCAGAGCAGCAAGACCGACTGATCGCCCTAATGTGATGGAGGACGGTTACCTCTGGCCTGGAAACCCCTAACAGTTCCCCACAGCCACTGCCAGGTCTCAGCTTCTTGGCTTGTCCTCCAAGGTACTGGAGAATCTGGCTCTGATTTAGGTATTTGGCTCAATATTCTCTTATTATCAGCCCACAAACTTGCTCAACTACCTGACATATTTTCCTTTTCATGCTGCTGCCTAGATGCCCTCTTGCTTTATCTCTAGAAAGAGGCTATGGGCTGGAGATTTAGCTCAGTGGCACAAGTGCCTGCCTGGTAAGCATGAGGTTGTAAGTTCAAACCCTGGAAAAAAAAGGAGAAAAAAAAAAAGAGGCTACTCCTTCCTCTAAACTGTTGTATCACTGCAACTCCTTATCACAGTACAGAAAGACTGCTGACTCTAGAATAAGAAAGAGCCTTTTTGTTTGGTACCAGGAATCAAACTCAGGACCTTGGACTTGTCAGGCAGGTGCTGTACCACGGAGATATGTTCCCAGGTGAGACCTGGTTTTAAATCTCCAACCAGCCACTTTCTAACTGGATGATCTTAAGCAACTCCTTTGGTTTCACAAGAACTCAGCTTTCTCATGTGTAAAACGCAAATGATAATATCTACCCCACAGACTTATGAAGAACCAGAAATGACAGTGCCTGCCATACGGACTGAGGGGTCACCAATCGTGGTTCCACCTGAGATGAGAAATGTGTGTCTTGTCTCACATACTTGATTAGAAGTGTTGCATAAGACTGAGGATGATGCCTTTTTCATCTTCCTATCGCTTACCTTCCTCGAGAAACACTGTTAATTGAAGGAACCCCTATGGCACGCTTATCTACAGTGGCACTTGTCACAGTCTAATAATAACAGCCACCCGCTGTACACTGCCTGATAATTCACTAAGTACTTTCATGAGCATTATCTCACTTCACCCTTTCCAGAGCCTCGTGAGTTCCAAACTATTATTATCCCATTATACAGAGAGGACAGAGGCTCAGAGAGGTTAAGCAGGAACCAGAGTATGAATAAAGAACAGAAATGTTTAGCCAGAGCAAGCACCAAGGAAATTGACTGAACGCAATTCTGACTCCAAAGCCCATGTTCTGACCCACAAATAATGGACAGGTATGGTTATTTGTGCTCATCAAGGAGAGGAGAGGGAGTAGGATGCTAGGCTGGGCCTTACGTAGCCATAGGTGAGGTTCCCTTTGGGCACACCAGCAACAAAATCTGCAGAAACAAGAAAGAGTGAGTGGTGAGCTCCGGCAGAGGAAGGGCAACAGCACAATGGGGAGTGTTGAGGTCCTACTTTTTATTTCTCGGGGTTTTTTGAGACAGGTTCTCACTGTGTAGTTCAGACTGGACTTGAACTTCACCCTACCTTACCCACCTCAGCGGGGGTTACAGGTCTGCACCACCATGCCCAGCTAGGTTCTTTCCTTCTATCCACCCTGCTTTGGCCAGGTCTGGGGACACTCACCTTCTGTATCATCACCACTGAATTCACCCACAGCCACAGAGTATCCTGGAGGAGGGGACAGGAGATGTTAGCATTCCTGCTTCAGGTCCCCTCTGGCCTGGCCCAGCCCCACGAGCCCTTCCTAGTCAGCCTACACATGACAAGTGGAGCACCCCCTGGAAGGGAGGCAAGACCCGAGTGGGGACAGGGGCGTTGGAGCGTCCCCTGCCATCCCCGCCCCACCTGCTCACTCACCCATGTAGCTGTCGTCGTAGATGGAGCTGGCCTGGCGAGTCTGCAGCTGCCCGTGGACCAGGTTGATCAGGTACTCGGGGTAATAGGATTCTGCGATCTGTTCCTGAGTGGCGGACAGGATCTGACCTGGGGAGGGGGAGCAGGAGGGGATGGATGGAGGGGAGGTGGCATAAAGGGACCTGGGGTGGGATTTCAGAAGTCTGGTTTAAGGAAGGGAAGCATGTAGAAGGTGGTAGAATAGGATATGAATCTCACAGGAGGAGACAAAGGAGGCAGAGGAGGGAAGGACCAGTGACTCCAGGATGGAAGTGGGGAAGGCAGGCTGGTGTCAGGGGATACGGAGGGGAGAAGGGCTTACCTTGCCAGAAATAGCTCCCTGGCCCACCCAGGACCACACGGCCCGTCTGTGGGGAGAAGGAGGTGAGTCAAACATCTGGTCCTGATGCCCCGTCCATCACCTCTACCCCTTCCTCCTGGTCACCCTCTCACCTTGGTAATCTCAGCACTGAAGCCCCCTTGGCAGTAGCCCTGCCCTGCTGCTGAGCTGAAGTCTGTGAGGGGAGAAGATGGGGAGAGTAAGCCCTGCACAGACGAGCCAAGCAGGCAAGAGAGTGAGTCATAGTACATAGGGGGCTGTGGGGAAGCAGCCGGGGCAAACGAGAGACTCCCACGGGGAAAGCAGGGCTGGCCACAAGCCCTTGCTCACCCCTACCTGAGCGGCAAGGTGCATACTCCAGGATTCGGGTGAAGTTGCCTGTGGAGAGGTAGCAGGTGCCCACAGGGTCCCTCAGTGGCTCCTTCTCTGTGCGCCAGCTGTACAGTGGAGCACATGCCTGCAGGGCCCGGAGGAGGGGCTTCAGGTGCGGTCCCATAAAGCCTTTCCTCCCTCCCTCCAGGCCTGGCCTGGCTTGGCTTGGCCACTGGCACACAGAGGCCCCTGGATGCTCACCAAGATGGAGGAGCCATGGGCTCGAATGGTTGCCCCGAACCACTGCAAGGACTTGTATTCCACAGGCTCCTCTCCCTCTGTACTGGACAAAGAAGGCTCCAGGATCCGGGAGCCTTGGGGAGAGGAGAAGGGGTCCTGCTGGGCCTTGGGCAGCTGCACTCTAAGGATGCCCAATATTTCCACAGCCCTGACCCCCAAGGCCCTGTGACCCCTGAGTGAGGGGAGCCTGAGATGATTTCCACTCACTTGAGGGGGCTGGATTCAGGCCTCCTCTGGACACATACTCAACCTGGGGTTTCTAGAGTCCCTCCTCTGGCCCCTCTGCTTCCTCACCCTGATGGGACAAGATGCTTGCAGTGGGCCAAGGCAGGAACATGGTGGGAAGGGTGGGTGCTTCCCAAGAAAGAGTGACTCTGGCTGCACTCTTGTCTGTATCTGGGCCTGTGTCTCTAGTAGCATCCTGTCCCATGTACTTTTTCCTTTCTCTTCCTCCTCCCCCTTTCTCCCTCCTTTTCTTCTTCTTTTTTTTTTTTTTGTGAATCAGGGTCTCCCTATATAGTTCCGGCTGGCCTCAAAGTTGTGTCATCATCCTGCCTCAGTCTCCCAAACTATAACTGAGGTTACAGGTGAGCCACCATGCCTGGCTCTGTGTTTTCTTCATTTTTGTCTGCCTTTCCAAACTTTTTCTCTGCCTTCTATATGAATGCCTTTCTCCTTCCTCTGATTCTCTCTCTGTCTCTCTCTCTCTCTGGTACCAGGGATCAAACTCATGACCTCACACTTAGCAGGCAAGTGCTTGAGCCACTGAGCTAAAACCCTGGCCCTCTCATTTGTTTTTCAGGCTTTCTAAAATCAGTTTGTTTAGGGGATGGGCACATAGTAGTTTAGTGGTATAGCAAATCTGTCATGTTTCACAATTTTTTTCCCAATGTGGGGATTAAACCTAAACCTAGGGTCTCTGCACTGAGCTTTACCCGTCTCCTGTTTTTATTTTGAGGCAGGGTCTCACTCAATTGCCCAGACTGGGCTTTAACTTGTAGCCCTTCTGCTTCAGGCTCTCAGAGTGTTGGGATTATAGTTTTAGGTGTGTGCCATCCTGCCCAGCTATGTTTCATGGTCTTTTTTTTCTCCTTGTTTTGGCAGTTTTGGGAATTGAACCCAGTGCCTCTGGAGCGAGCTATGGCCCAGTCCTTTTTTTTTTTCCCTCTGTACATTTTAGATATACATAATGATCACATTCATCATAAGGAATTTGTACCTGTATATTATATACCTTGCTTCTTTTTTTCACATTTCCCCTTCCCTTCCTTCAAGCCCTTTCCCTTTTTTATGCTCTCCTCTTTTTCTTCTTTTTTCTAGAAATGGAACCAGGGCTTTCCTCACACATCCTAGGTGAGCCTTCTATTATTTTATGTTCTCCTCTGCTTGTCCTCTCACCATCTTTATCTCTGGAGACAGATGCCTGAGTTCATACCCTTACTCTGCTATTTACTAGGTGACCGACCTTGGGCAAGTGATTTAACCTCTCTTTCCTAACTTGTAAGGTGGTTGTTGAAAGGATTAAGTGAGCTGAGGTATGTGGAGCGCTCACACCAGTACTGGCACAGAGCAAGTCCTCTTGAGTGGAGCTGCCGGTCCATGACTCCTGGCCGTATCTCTGCAGCTCGGGACTTTCAGCTCTGTGAGGGCAGTGACTGAATCATTTTCTAAGTTTGCAGCAGAAGTCCTGTACAGTGCCTGGTGTGCACTATCACTCAGTGCTTAGTAAAAGGAACTGAGTAGTCTGAGTCTCTGCCCTGTCTTTGTGTTACAACCCTGGCCTCACTGAGTTGTGAGTGATTCAGTGGAAATGAGAGCCACATGTTTCTGAATCATGCCCGCCCTCTCTGGGCTGGGCTGGGAACCGTGGAATGAGTGCCACAGGGAGCCACTGCTCTGAGCTGTCTGTTGTGGGCGGCTCCTCGCTCCAGGCCCCACCCCCAGCTGTGACTGCCACACTCCTTTGCCTCCCAGGACTCCACCAGCCTACCTTTGCTGTCAAATTCGATGGGCATGCACTGCCCTGGGCTGGTACCCCACGGACAGAAGTAGACAGCACCGCCCTGCAACACTCCTGGCTGACTGGTGTTAGCCTTGGGCGCTCCCACCAACACGCTGACCCTGTGGATGGCAGGGAAAGGAGGTTTAGGGTGGCTCCTGGTTCTGGGTTGGTTTCTGGAGGCAGGAGGTCTCAAGCCTCTGGGCCAGGCAGCATGGGGATGGGAGAGATGTCCCCCCCACCCATTGTATTTTTATCTCAGAAGATGCCATAGATGCCAGAAGCCTGGCTGGAGTCAGGCAGTCCCCATGTGCCGCTGTCACTAACCTACTCCCCCCAATCCTCTTCCCTCTCCTACCTTCCTGTTTATAAAAACCAGAGTCAATGGGGCCAGACCCCAGCTTCTCCATCTCTTCTACCTGCCAAGATTAGATGCGGAGCCTGGCTGAGAGTAGAGTGAGCTCAGCATGCACAAGGCTCTGAGTTTTGGGTTTGATTACTAGTACCAGAGGAAACGAATACCTAACAGTCAAATGGAATATACAGCCTATGATAGAAAATTGAAACCAACTTTCATGGTCTCACTAGGTAATTCAAACTGGCCTTGAGCTCGCAGCAATCCTCCTGTCTCAGCCTCCTGAGTGCTAAATGCTGGGAATACAACTATGCACCACCACACCCAGCTCTTTTTTAAGAAACAATTTAAAACTGGGTGTGGTGGCACACGCCTATAATCTCAGCTTCTTGGGAGGCCAGGGCAGGAGGACTGCAAATTCAAACCCAGTCTGGGCAACTTAGTGAGACCCCAATCTCAAAAACAAATAAAAGGGCTAGGGTATAGCTTTGCGGTAGGTAAAGTACTCGAGTTTGCTTCCCCATACCACAACACACACTACAAAAAGTGGGGGTGCAATTTAGACGCACAGTCCCTGAACTCTGGGCTCCTCTGAAGCTTCAGGGTCTCGTCACCTACCCTGTGCCCTCCTCTCCTAAGCCAAATCCTCCAGAGGCCAAGACCTAGGCCTTTGGCTGTTTGGCTGCTCAGCTTCAGGGTATGTAGGAGGAAAATGTGAATCTTGGGAATCAAGCAGGAGAAGTGGAGGACAGAGAAGCATAGGATGTTAAAAACACACTAATTCCCTGGGTCTGGGCCTGCCCTCACCCCAGGGCCTTGCAGCGGTACTCATCTTCCTGGCCAGGTCTCTAGCTTGGCTCTTGCACCCCTTTCCATATACCAGCCCAGAAGACTGAATTCAAACTGTGTTCTACTGAGGTCTGCTTTCTAGAGAGTAGCTCAGTTCCCTTCCCAGGGAAGTTTGCTCCTGATGGAGTCTGGGGTGGGGGTGCAGTCATAGCTAAGATCAGGCAGCTTTTCTGACTTGAGTGCTGCCTCTACTACCTCTGAGTCCTTGCCACCAAGGCTTCCACGCAGCCCTCTGCTCCACTGGCGCTCTCCTCCAGAGTCTCCTGTGAGGACTGAATGTGGCAGCCTGGGTAACCAGCAGAGAGCCAGCCTTGCTCTCTGCTTTTCTCCTGTGTCTGGGATGGTCATGTCTCTTAATCCCTCTGTCCCAGAGTGTTTGCTTTCTTGGTGCAGAGTTTGGGGTCCTTTCTTTTTCTCTTGACCTCAGACCTTGGGTTTCTCTATTGGTTTCTGTTCCCTTTCAGTTTTCAACGTTCCCAATACCCATCCCTTCCCTGATACTGGTGATATCTTCCCCAGCCTTTCTCACCGGGAAAGAAGGCCAAGGGGGTTATGATGATGATCATAAAGGCTGGGGTACCTTCCAAGGGGAATAGGGGTTGGAAACACCAGAGAACAGGCCCACTGAGCTGAAGTAGGGTATGTGTGGGGGTGGGGCCTGTGAGGGCCAGAAGAGAATGGAGGTGACAGAAAGCAGGGTCTAGACTCTGGAGGAATGCAAGCAGGGAGGCAGAAGGAGAGTTCCTGAAGTTATGGGGGGTGGAGAGGGGAGGTACCAGCTTTGGTTACCCTGGGGACAGGAAATGTTTACCGCCTGTGGCTTCCTGTCTGTTTCCAACCTCACACTTCTGCATTTGTCTCCCACCCGCTGGGCCCCACCCCTCCCACTCAGGATTACATCCAGCTGAGGGGTGGGAGCTGGCCATGCCAAAGGCATGGAGACCTGGTTGGTTGCTAAATCCAGTAGGTGAGACTGGTGGTGAGGTTGCAGTGCCTCAGGGCTGAGTGAGGGGAGAGGTGTACCTCAGGGAAGGAGGCTGCTGCCCTAGGCTCCAGAAAGCAGAAGAGGCCTCCAACCTGATCCAGACCACTGGACCAAGGACCAGGAGTTTGGATTCAGGCCCTAACTCAGAGTGGACTTGGGCAATACTCTTTCCCTCTTTCTCTGGGTAATCTCAAACTCTCCTGTCTGGACGAGACCCAGGGACCCTTCTCACTTCCAATTTGTCTGACACCCCCTGCTGCTGGGGAAGGGCTAAATCTGGGATGGCTTGAAGAGCACGCTTGGAATTTGGCAGGATTGGAAGGTGACAAGAGAGGCCTTACAAAGCTTATAAAGCCTATGTGCCCATAGGCCAGGGGCAACCTGTGCAAAGGTTCAAGATACCTGCATGTGGGCCTGGGACACAGATCCATTGCTGCCGGGGACGTTGGCCCTATTGCCTGAGGATTCAGAAGCCCTATACCCAGCATGCCCAAGTCAATCCAATACACAGTGCCCCAGCACATGCCAAATGTGGCACTTGGTGCCAAGGATGAAACATAAGCTACTTTGTTCTTATTTTCCCATTTCTAGTTCCAGCTTCCTAAATTTTGCAGCAGTTGAGACATAAGGGGTCTCAGAAAATAACAAAGGAGGGTGCTTGGAATATTTTAATATTTCATAAAGCCTAACGGAAATCATGCATTTAGCTGATAAGGCAGCCCAGGCTAATTTAAACTTCAAGTGCATTTGCTTTTGGCTGGAATTATATCAATTCATGTGGGGAACTTGATTATCTCATGTTGGTCAGAAACTCTGATTGGCAGCTATAGATGTTTTTGGTTAATAAAAAAAATGAGAAAGGCAATGAATTATTCCCTAAGAAATGTAGTTTTGCAACTGAAATCTTCCAAAATAGAGTCCAATGGGAGAAGTAATTGCTGTAATTTATTTTGAAGCCTTACAACCCTGAGGTTCTAGAGTTGACCCTTAGAGATATGAACTACTGCTTTTCAGACTAATGTAGATGGCCCAGAGTTGCCACATGTGGTTAGGAAGGCCAGCTTGCTCCTGATACTCCCACCTAGTCTTATATCCTCATGTGACCAATGGAAAAATAAGTTCCAGGAAAGTTAAATAACATTTCCAGGGTGAGAAAATGCTTCCCAGCCTAAGAATCAGGTCTTGGTTCCTTGGCCAGGGTTCTGGTCTACCTCATTGGCAATTTATCTCCTTCTCTCCTCTCCACTATCTCTCCAGCCAGGCTTCTGATTAACCAAGTTTCTGTTCAATACTCAGTTACTGTTTGACTCTCTTGGCCTTACAAGGTCGGGGTAAAGAGGAGAAAGTGGACAATAGCTCTGGCTAGACCAGAGGGGGACATCTGCTCTGGAACTGCAAGTGCACTCACAAGGGATATGCCTGATGGACTGAGGAAGAAGCGACCTCTCCAGCTGCTTAAGTTCAAAGAACTGGGCTGAGTGTCCAGGTCTAAGTCACTTTGTCTTTAACTATAGAGTTTCCACTCATAAATGATGAGTTGTCCTTGAATAGTTCCTAAATTAATTTCTAGCTCTAAGTTTCTATGATCCTGAAGCTTTAGTTTCTCTACATCTAAAATGGGGCAATAGCACTTTCTCTGTTTAACACAAGGACTATTTCTTTGTGTGCGTGTGTGTCTTTTTTTTTGAGACAAGGTTTTGCTATGTAGTTCAGGTTGGTGTTGAACTCACTCTGTAGCCATAGTGAAGCCATCCTTGTGCCTCAGCCTCCAGAGTGTTGGGATTATAGGCGTGTGCCACCACACCCAGCCTTAACATGGGGATTTTTGTAACAATCTAATGGAGAAATCAAGTGAAAGCGCTAAAGGAATGTGAGGAACTATGATTACCATCATGATTACAAGAAGGTACTAAAAGCAGGTAAGAAATGGGAGAAGCTGGGGCATGGGCAGGAGGATGTTATGAGTTTGAAACCAGACGGGGCCACAAAGTGAGCTCAAGGCCAGCCTGAACTGCATAGTGAGACCCTGAATCAGAAAGATGAGATGATGAGACAAAGACAGAGGAGAGGAGAAGAGAGGAGAGGAGAGGAGAGGAGAGGAGAGGAGAGGAGAGGAGAGGAGAAAATTAAAAAATGAGGAGGTAGTCAGGTGTGGTAGCCGAGGTCTATAATCCCAGCACTCAGGATGCTGAGGCAGAAGGATCATGGTGAGCTGGAAACCAGCCTGGGCTACAAAATGAGCTCAAGGCCAGCCTGAACTGCATAGTGAGTCCCTGTCTCAAAAAGACATACAGCTCATGGCTCTCATGTATTGGTCTCTCGCTCTCTCTAGTGTCTTTTTGAGTCAAGGTTTTACTATGAGGTTCACACTGGCTTTGAACTCATTTTGCAGCCTAGGCTGGTTTTGAACTCACACTCATTCATCTGCTTCAGCTTCCTGAATGGTGGGATTGCAGGCATGTGCCATCTTGCCTGGCTTTGTCTTTTTTTTTTTTTTTTTTTGAGGCAGTCTCGCTATGCAGTTCAGGCTGGCCTTAAACTCACTTTGTAGTCTAGGCTGGTCTGGAACCTGCAACAATCCTCCTGCCTCAGCCTCCAGAGTGCTGGGATTATAGGCGTGCATCACCACGTGTGGCTCCTCATTTAGTCTTACAATACTGTGGGTCTGAGCTTCATGGGAAGACAAAGTCTCAGTACAGGTCTGTAACCCGAAAGTGGGGGTGCACCCAGAGCTGACTGACTGCAGGCTTTACCCTTCCTGCTGTGCAACCTCAGGCAATCCTCTATCCCCCAGTGCTGCTTTGCTCTTCACCAGAGAGGTGATGCAGGATGGACCAAGAATCTCAAGACCCCACCCTCTGGTTGTGGCCCCTGGAGAAAAGCTATGCTCTCTTAAGTGGAGGGGAGGGGGTAGAAAGCCCAGCTGTGGTGAGAGGAAGGTCAACTCTGGGGCAGAATGTTGGGAGGGCTGTTCTAAGAGGTATTGCACTGAGGGTGGAAGAGCAAGGAGTACAAGCTGGACACCTGGGCTGTCCTGGGAGGGGAGAGGATGGGACAAGAACACTGGGTCCTATATTTATTAGAAGACACCTTCAGGGATGGTAGGATCAGGCCAGGGGCCAGACAGACACCTAGGGGATCAGGGATATGTGAAAGTCCAGATGTTTCAGGGGTGTGTTTCAAAAGAGAAATGACACACTGAGGAGAGGGAGGGGAAGGTTAAAAGCCAGATAACTGGATATGCTGGAAGGGGAGATCCACATCTATTCCCCTCTCCTCTCTACTCCATTAGAGTTGCCGTAAGAAGTTTGAGGGGCCTGGGGGAGACAAGGCCTGGTAGAGGCGCCAGGCCAGACTGATGCAATGGCGTTTGGGCAAGAGGCCAGAGGGGGTGGAGTGGGGGTTGGGTGGGGACCTTGAAAAACCTAGATCCAACAGCTGGGACCTAACCATCTTTTTTTTCCATCCCCAAGTTCCCTGGACAAAGTAGACATTTGGCCCCTTCCCCAACTGAATTAACTAGCCAGCAGTTAACTTTCATGTGTAAAAACAGCTCACCTGACTGAGGACCCACCAAACCTTGAGGTGCTGGAGGGCAGGGTGTTGGTGGGAATAGCAGGAAGCTTAGCACTCAGGGCAGAAGTTATCACTCCAGTCAGTCTTGGAGGTGGATCAGGTATCTGGCTTTCTGGGGGTCTCTGGCCCAAGAGCGGTCACCTTCACTCTTTACTTCCCAACCCCCTAATACTTAAACACTCTTGTTCTAATGTGGCCTTGGCTATAACTGGTTTCCCCAAACCTGTGGCACCCCTTTCCAGGAGGTTAGGGTTAGAGTTTGCTTGTCACCCTGCTGAACTGGGAATAAGGAACCTCCTTTGAGGGGTTCAGGATCCTTGGTTCCTTCCTTCAGATGCTCTTAGGCCCAGCGACCTGGAGTCTCCTGGCTTGCGACCCGACCCCGACCCCAGAAGTCTCCATCTAAGCTCAGCTCTAGCTACAGGAAATCAGCTTTTCTCTTCCTCCCGAGAGCTAGGGGAAGAGAGAAACCGCCCACCCCCCTTCACACACACGCGCGCACACCCCTCCGGACATATCCATGTACTGCCCTTGGCTGAGCCCACCTCTAGCTCCAGCACCCCCCCCCCCCCAGTTCCAGGTCCTAGGACTCTCCCCGAGTTTTTAGGTCCCCCAGTGTGAACAGATTGGGGGGGGAAGGGGGAGCTGAAGACTGAGGAGAAAGGGGAGGGAGCAGCCGTTCCCCTTCCAGGTCTTTTCCCAGTTTGAATTGAGGGGGGAGGGGAGGAAGAGGCCGATCCCCATTTAACCTCCGACCCCCTCAGTCTGTCCCCCTTTCCCCCTTTTGCTTCACAAAGCTCGTCCAGCTCGGACCTGTTTCCTCTGCGCACAATGGCTCCCCGTGTCCCCCAAAGCTCTTCCTGGTCTCCATGCCCCTCAGCGTCCCCACCCGCCGCGGTCCCCGGATAGCCCACAGATCTCGGCCCGAGACCCTCAGCTTCCACTTCTGCGCTCTCTTCTCCTTGGCCCCGAAACTCCTGCCCAGAGTTCTAGCTTCGTGTCCTCTCCCTACCGACACATGTCTCGCCCCTGATCGTCCTGGCACTCCAGGCCCCTTTCCACGCCGGCCACGGTCCAGCCCCCGCTCCAGCGAGGCCCCCAGCGCCGCAGCTCCGGTCCTTGCAGACTCCGCCCTCCACCCCCAGCCCCGGCCCTCTGGACCCCGGCCGCGCCCCCAGTCTCCAGGCGCCCCCAGCCCCCTGCGCGCCACTGACCCCTGCCACTCACCCGTCGGTTCCCGGCCGGTAAAACTCCACCGAGTAGCCAAAGAAGGAGCCCGGGGGCCCGAGTAGCACAGCTGGGGCCTCCGAGTCTAAGTTGAAGCCCCCGACCCCGGGCGGCGGCGGCAGGAGCAGCAGCAGCAGCAGCAGCAGCCGAGGCAGCGCGGGTCGGCGCCGGGCGCCCCAGCGCGGCTGCAGGGCGCGGAGAGGGGACCCTGGCGTCCGGCTCCCCATAGCGCCCGTTCTTCCCTGTCCTGGGGCCACCGACCCAGAGCCGCTTCCTAAACCTCCCAGAGGCGAATGACTCAACGCGGGGAGGAGTTTGCCAAACTCCCGACTGAGCCCTCCCCCCGCCGGCCGAAGGGGCTGGCGGGGGGGCATTCCGGGGTCCTCGGAGCCCCGCGCCCGCGCCCCCCACCCCAAAGGGGCGCGGGGGGGCCGCACCTCTCCACCCCCTCAGCCCAGCCCCAGCTGGAGGCCGTTTGTCTGGCCAGGGTCAGACTGGGCGGGCTTGGGCTCTTCCCCCTCCTCTCCACTTCCCCTCCTCCCTCCCCCTCCTTTCCAGATGTACAAAGTAAACGCTCGGAAAAGGAGTCGGAAAAAGGGAGCGGAGAATTTCCTAAAGAGGAAAGGAATCACCTCTGGAGGAGGGCAGAGGGAGCCCTTGTATGGTGTGTGGGGTCTCCCTCACTTCTTCAGGAGAAGACTTTGGGGTCTAATGAGACAGGAGACTCCTTTGGCTTCAGGCCAAATGGGATTCCCCCTTGCCTTCCGGGGCCACTGGGTTCCTGGGTTCCGGCCAGCTGGATTTTGGACGCAGCAGTCGTGGTACAAGGCGCTTCCAGGCAGCCTGACAGAGGATCTACACACGCTTCTAGACTCCCGCTGCCCCTTCAAGCTGCTAGACTTGGAAACCCCGGAGTCCGGGGTCTCTCTCTAGGAGTCTTCTCTAATTCTTCCTCTTCTTGGTTGCAGGGCATGGCAACCTCTAAACTTTCCTTGGCTCTGGCATTTGACCAAAAACCTGGAAGTGCTTGGCTCCACAGTATCTTGGTCTGATTCCTACAAGCCTGGAGAGTTTTGAGGGGTGGGCATGATGGTATTGGTCGGTGGTTGTACCTTGCAAAGGGGCCCAAACCTCAGTTTCTATTGGCTCTAAACTGGGAGTTTGAATTCAGAACTTCACTCTCCAGAACCTGGTGGAAGCACAGGGAAGGACTGTAGTAAGGGTAGGCAGTGACCCCCTGCCCATCCCTTCCTGCGCTCTGCCTCTGTGTAATGAGATCACCCTTCAGGATTCTCGGCTTTATCTTAGCCTGGAGGAGGGAAACCAAGGGGGCTAGATTCCCTCCTAACCCCCTTTCCTTTCCAGTCCCTTTCCTGCCTCCCCTTCTTTTCCAAAATAACACTCCTACCCCAGTCAAACCCTGCCCCATGAAGAGCCCCTGTCTTCTGCCCTGAGGGCTTTCAGAATGAAAGTCCCAAAGTAAACCTGGGTTTTTTCCCCCCATGCCACGAGTTTTTCCTCATTCTGTTATGCTACTTCTGCCCCATATCATACAGATAATGTTTTAAAACTCCCTCTCAAGAGCCAACTGGAGTCCTAGGGAGAGGCTAGGGAGGGGCTGGTCAGGCAGTGGTATGATGTTGGCCTCCACTCTCACGTCTGCAGGTCCTGACCCTTTCTTAGGTGAAAAACCCAAGGAAACTCCAGGTCAGGATCTTATGCACAGCGGTGCACAAAAGTAATCTCTTATGAAAACTGTAACAAGGGCCTAGGAACTCCTCCTTTTGGAGGAGAAGATCTGAGGTCCAATTGTTACAGAACCCAGCACTGTACATGTAATGTGAATCAAACTCTCTCCTTTCTGTCCAGGAACTCTTTGGATTTTCCCAGGATTTGGGAGCTTGAGGCAGGGGTGGGGAAGGGTGCAGGGAGGGAGGTATGTGACTCAGCTCCTCCCAGGAATCTTCATGGGGGACAGGGGACATAGTGTCCTGGCCCAGTCCCTCCCCTCTGCCCTGCCCCCAGCCTTGGCCAACTCAAACAGGCCCCCTCCCTGTCCATTCCCTGCTTCTGTTTATACCAGGAGCCCCTTAGTCATTCTCTGGCTGGCTTTTCTACTCTCTTCACTAGCCCTGTCTCTTGGCTCTCTCTGCCCTTATAAGTCCTCTCCAGTGGCCCTAACACCTCCTGCCTCCCCTTGGGCCAAAACCTAGGGCCTAGTTGGGCCTAGTTGGATTGCTTCAGCCAGCCCTCTAGGCCTGCAAGTTGACCAGAAAGGCCAACTGGGAGAGACTCTCCTAAAGGCCATCCATCCAATCTTCTTCAGAAGAGAAAGTGGGTTTGACAGATGAAGTGACTTGTCCAAGGTGATGTGGTTAGCCAGTTGTGGTGAGTCAAGAACTCAAGTGTTTTGATTCCAAACCAATGCCCTCTCTAAGCCCACTGCCCTTCAATATTCTCCTATTCCTCTCAAATTTTTCTCTGTCAACTTATCTATGATCCAGGCTGAGTGCCTGTAAGTGTCTCTCCTTTTTTTTTTTTTTTTTGTCCTCTCTCAGATCTGACCTCTTTGGTACTCTCTGTCCCTTCATTGCTTAGTAGGAATGATTTTCTATGATGACTGATTACTATTAATCACAGTCTTCTCCAGGATGGAGGCCTAGGGGGTGAAGGACAAGGCCAGGACACTCACCAGGCTACTGCTGTCATCAGCCTGTCTTTCTAGAGGCTGCAGCTGTAGAATCAGAAGAGTGAATTTCCACAGAGGAATTTAAGATACAGAAATAAATTCTAAAGCATGGAGTCATGCTGAGTTTCAGCAGCTTAGGAGAAGGATGGGAAGTTTAATAATAGTTTAATTAACATATGTCTGTCCTGGGCTTGACCTTTAACCTGCCTTATCCCATTTAATGGTCTCAACTATCCAGCATTGCAGGTATTGTCGTCATTTTATTGTCAGGAATCTGATGCCCAGAGGACTAACAATGTCAACAGAAAGCAAGGACAATCCCAGTTGTTCCAAAGCCTTTGCTTTCCCCATTGTCAGCTGTTGAGAGTAGAGTAGGAGGAAGATCCTAAGTACAATTCATTAGTCTTCTAAAACTGAATCAAAGTTTTTGGATTGATTGATTAATTGCAATAGAGCTTCACTATGTAGCTCATATTGAACTCACTATGTAGTTTAGGCTGGACTCAAACTCATGGCAGTTCTCTTGCCTCAGCCTAGATGGTGTTAGTACTACAGATGTGTGCCACTATACCCTGCTGGATGGAAGTTTTTGTGTGTATATCTGTGGTTTCTTTTCTTTTTTTTTTTTTTTTTTGCCTTTTTGAGGCAGGGTCTTGCTATGTGGCTCAGGCTGACCTTGGGCTCACTTTGTAGCCCAGGCTGGTCTCGAACCCACAACGATCCTCCTACCTCAGCCTCCCAAGAGTTGGGATTACAGGTGTGAGCCACCACGCCCAACTATATCTGTGATTTCTTTAGGCCAAAACTCAGTGGCTTCTTTCAGATTCTCAAATGGCTGAGATTCCTTCTTGTCTTTCTAGTTGCCAGGTTCCTAGGTTTTGGGCAACTGGATGTGGGATTCAACAGTAGAAGTACATGGTGCTCCTGATAGAGGATCTACACAGGTTTGACTTTAGCTGCCACCCTTCTGAGACAGGAAATTAGGGTGTGGCAAAACTGGCTGGAAAAGTAGGTGTGACCTGTTAATTACAAAACCCCAGAACACATGTGTAGAACAGTTCCCAAAATCCTGCACATGGACTATTCCTAAGAACTCAAGCAGGACAGAATGCTGGACCTGCCCTCAGCCTGAGGACTGGGTGATACAAAAAAGACAATTCACATTGAGTGTTTACCACTGTGTTCACTCTTGCATGGTGGCCCACCCTCATGCTGTAGGATGTACTTCTTTTCCTGCTTTTGCCTGCCCAAACTCACTCTGCAGAGCCTGGTCATTTTTCTACCCTTAATAAAACTTTGTTACTGTTTGTGCTTGTTTTGACCAACTCTTTGCTTAGGACAGAAATTCTAGAAACCACCATCAGAAAGAGACTCCAGCATCCTAAAAAACACTAACACTCCCCCTCCAAGCTGAGTGCACTGAGGCTAGGTGCTCTGATTTTAATATGCTTAGGCCTGTTGGGCCCATAGAAAACCTCAGTGGGTAGAGATGCTTAGGCTGAGATCTTTATGAAATAAAAACTCCTAATAGGTGTGTTGATGCAAACGCAGATGAGTTACTGTTGTGCTAAGGGAGACAGTGACCCTTTCAGTTCTTTAAGCTTAGAAAGATATGGGACTACCAGAAAGGTCAAGCTGGTGGCTTCCCGTTAGAGCAGCCTCTCTCGCTTACTTAAGTAGATTGCATATATGTTTTCAGCATGCAGGGGTACGAAAAAGACTGGAAAGAGTTAGATGAAAAAGGGGCTAGAGGAACTTATTGGTTTGTCTTTACCCCCATTTGTCCTTTCCTGTGATTGGGTAATGAACGGAGCTGGATCTCACAGAAGAAAGGAAGGAAGGAAGGAAGGAAGGAAGGAAGGAAGGAAGGAAGGAAGGAAGGAAGGAAGGAAGGAAGGATTTGTGAAGATTGTTATGCTGCAGGGGTGGGGGAATCTCCAGAAGAGCAGGCTCCTGGTTAGAACAGGAGTCCAGATCCAGATCCTGCTGAAATTGGGATGTTACTCTGTGCCTGTCTAATAAGGAAGGAAGTGGGAAAGTACTAGAGCCGCCACCTGAACCCACAGTCACTGTGAGTGCTGTGACTCAGGTCTCTGTCTACAGCGAACTGATAGCCCCATCAACCGTGAGTCAACAGCCACCACTCCCACTTTGATTTGGAAGAAACCCCTCCCTCATGTCTGGGATTTAAAATAAACCCAGACTTGCCTCCTCTTCCGGTCTCCATTTTGCTCAGAGCATAGGAGTGGTAGATGAGAGATATTTGTTAGGGTGACAAGAACAGTTCTGGAGCCCTTAGAAGTGGTGCATGCCTGTAATCCCAGAATTTGGGTTGCTGAGGCAGAATTAGTGAGTTTGAGGCCAATCTCTGCTACACAGTGAGTTAAAGGCCAGTTTAGACTACAAAAGCAAAACCAGTCTCAAAAACAAAACCAAACAAACAATTCTGGTTGTGGTGGTACACACCTAAAATCCTGGTACTCAGGAGGCTGAGGCAGAAGTATCACTGAGTTCAAGGCCAGCCTGAACTGCATAATGAGACCTTGTCTCAAACAAACAAAACACTTTTGAGAGATAAGATGCTTAGGTTCTCTTGGGGTTCCAGTACTCCGAACCTAGCTACTGAGACAGAGTTAGGCTAGGAAGGGGCAGAAGGAAAAAAAAATTAGGCAAAAGGCACTCACAGGAGGAGGGCAGAGTTGAAGGGACATTTGGGTGAAAAATACAACATGCAGGGGTCCAGAACAAGCATATCGATGGGAAGAATTTCCCCATTCCAGGTAGTTTCTTCTCTTTTGAACTTTCTTAATTTTTTCTTTTCTTCTTCTCCGTTTTTTTTTTTAGAGGCACCAAAATTCTACAGCAAAATTTAACAACGCAGATAGGAAGTTAAAAGGAAAATAAGATCCCCTGGAGTGTCCTAAACATTGAACTCATTGTATTTGCTTCTTGCCCCAACCCCATTACTTTCCTCCCTTGTTTCCTGCTTTGCTGCCGTGCTCCCACCTCTGGAGAGGAAAGAGGTGCCTGAAGCATCTTAGTTCAAGGGCCTGGAAGCTGGATGAGAGAATCTAGGGTGGAAGCTTGGGGCGGGCCGGCGGGAGCCTCAGCTTCCTGGGATGGCCTTCCCAGATGTAAGCACATCTGGAGCCCATCAGGGAGGGACCTGGAGCACCAGGATTCCCAGTGCACATCTGATTGGGAATGCAAGGGACTGTGGATGAGCCAGGAGTTCCCTCCTACTCCAACAAGTTGGCCTACCATGGCTAGCTCTCCCTGGAGAAGGATTGTTGATCCAGACAGGAAGTTCGGACATTAGAAAAGGCCAGGGAGGGGGCAAAGCAGCTAGGGATTGCACCCCAAATCCAGATATTCTGTTTCACTAGCTTTGATTCTTTCTGGTTCTGTAAAGATAATAGCACCTCTAATCAGATAGGCAAGGCCAAAGTCCTTTGTCCTTTATAAAAATGGCATGAAGAGGAGGTAAATGGGGCCCAGTATGACTCCCTCCTTGCTTTCCATGAGGCCTAAGTCCCTCCCCATAAGGTCCCTGGACCCCTGGCACTCCTTACCTCTCCATCTCCAAATACATACAGGTGCTTTTTTCTTAGCTGCAAATTCCTCCCTGTCCATTGTTACTTCACAGTGAGCACACATGCATACCGGGATCATGTAAAAAGTTAAGAATAGGTTCATCTCTCTGCTCTCCCCTCAGGGAGATCTAACCTGTTGGACTGTGAATTATGAGATATGCAGTTTATAGCAGTCCCTGAAAAGGTGCCAACAGTCCCCAGGAAATTTGAGACTCTCTGGGACTGACCTTCATGAGCCCAGTGATATGGAGCACTCTGGGGATCAAGCCCCTCTCTTTCTTCCATAACAAAAGCTTGAGGAAAAATCAAGCTTTAAAAGTTGTTTTTTTTTGGGTGGGGGGGAGATGGCACTACATTCCAAGTCCCCCTCCTTTAAAGTTTTTATTTTGAGACAGGGTCTTGCTAAATTGATAAATTGTCCTGGCTTGGCAGGCTGTAACTTGTGATCCTTATGCCTCTCTTTCTGAGAGTGCAGGATTATATATGGTTAGAAGATTCGTTCAAATTTAATTTTTAAAAATTCTTTAATTCTTTTAAATTTAATTTTTTATTTTTTGAGAAAGGGACTCATTATGTAATTCGGGCTGGTCTTGAACTCACTATTTAGTTAACTCAACAATGAAAATCAGGAACGAAAAGCCCATTTAAAAAGTTTTCAGTTTCACCAAACAGGAGGCACTTGGAAAGCTGGGAGACAGGTAAGCATGGTTGTTGAAAAGATTAGCATTAAAAAGAAGCAAGCTGGAGAAAAAAAAAAAAAAAAAGAAAGAAAGCTGGGCATGGTGGTGCATACCCATGATCCCAGCACTTGGGAGGCTGAGCCAGGAGGATTCTCATGATTTGAGGCCAGCCTGGGCTACATAGTAAGTTCAAGGCCATCCTGAAAAACATAGTGAGACTGTGTCTTTAAAAGAAGAAGAAGAAGATGCCAGGTGTTGTGGTACATGCCTATAATTCCAGCATTTGGGAGGCTGAAGCAGGAGGATCACTGTGAGTTTGAAGCTAGCCTAAGCTAAAAAGTGAGTTCAAGGCCAACCTGAACTGCATAATGAAACCCTGTCTCAAAAAAGACAAAATGAAGGAGGAGAAGGACAAGTGAGGAGAAGGACAGTGAGAGAAAAGGAGGAGGAAGAGGAAAAGAAGGAAAAGAGGAAGAGGAGGAAGAAGAGGAAGAAACCACCAAGTACTTTGCATTAGGACATCTTGAGGACACCTCAAAAATCAGCAAGACCCCACTCCTCACAGGTTCAAGGGTGCAAAAGTAAAAGCCTTTGCTTTGAGAAGAGAGCTCCAGAATACCTTGCTGCATTGATTGCTCAGGATTCATTTTATAAGTGTTCAGCTATTCAGGCTCTCAGAGACTACTGCAACCATAATCAAAGGGGCCTGACTAGTGCTTGAACTAGCAGTAGACCTTAGTGTATCGACCCTGTGGCACTAGTTTTATAGGGATGCAGAATGCAGGAGTTGTGGGATCAAAGAGGCTTCCATCCAGATTTCAAAGCAAGACCTGAGAGGCCAAGCAGTGTGCTCCTGAGGGGGTAGTCAGTGAGCCCCAAGAGGGTAGTGTGTGAAGCTGTGAAAATAAAGCCAAAAGTGAAATGGACACCCGAGCAAATTGGGCAAGCCAGGAAAGACACAGTGAGTAAAGCTGGTCTGACAGAAGCCATGAGGGCTGCAACTGGCATTCCTCAAGTTGCACAGGGGCAGGACCACCTAAACTTTTTGGTGTTCATATCTTGCCACAACTTGTCTTATGTGCTGGATGTGGAACTACAGGATTTTTAATACTTGCCCTCCTGAGTTCTAATTTTGCTTTGGTCCCATTCTTTTCTTTTCTTTTCTTTTCTTTTTCTTTTTCTTTCTTTCTTTCTTTTGCAGTACCAGGGATCAAACTCATGACCTCATGCTTCCCAGGCTTTCTTTTCTCTTTCTTTTCTTTTCTTTTCTTTTCTTTTCTTTTCTTTTCTTTTCTTTTCTTTTCTTTCTTTCTTTCTTTCTTTCTTTCTTTCTTTCTTTCTTTCTTTCTTGTCTTTTTTGAGACAGGGTCTCACTATATAATTCAGGCTGGTATTTAGCTCACTTTGTAGCCCAGGCTAGTCTTGAACTTAGAACAATCATCCTGACTCTGTCTCCTGAGGTCCCATTCCTTTTTCTACCGTGCTCCTTTTTGGAATAGCAACGTATACCCTGTGTTGTTGTATGCCATGAATGTTTAATTTTTTTATTTTTATAGGGGCTAACAGCTTAAAGTTTGCCTTGATTCTCAGAGGATACTTTGGACTTTGACTTTTCAGCAAGGCTGAAACTATTAGAGCTTTCATAACTCTATAAATTCATTTTGCATAAAGAGATGAACACGAGTCTTTGGGGGGACAGAGGCAGAATGTTAAGATTTAGATCTGGCATGTTCTACGAAAGCCTCATATTCAGAAGTGGGGCTTTTGGGAGGTGGTTGGATTAAGGAAATACTGTAGCTGAGTTGCTGTTGGGAGGTAGGGCCAGTTGGAGGTGGGGCACTGGAGCATGACCTAGGAAGGTATCTCTTCCTTCCTGGCTTCTCTCTTTGCTCTTGCTTTCTGACTGCCATGATGTGAGCAGCTTCCCACCACCAAGTTCTTCCACCATGCCAGTTCTGCATTTGAGCCTGTCAACCATGGACTGAAATATCTGAAACTATGAGCAAATAAACCTCTCCTCTTTAAATTGTGGGTGTCTAGTATTGTGGTTTAGTGAAAGGTGTGTGTGTGTGTGTGTGTCTTGTGGTACTGGAAATTGAACTTAGGGCTTTTGCACTGAGCTACATTCTCAGCCCTTCTAAAATTTTTTGAGACAGGGTTTGCTGAATTGCTAAATTGCTCAGGATGGGTTTGAACTTTGGTCTTCCTGCCTCAGCCTCCCAGAGTGTAGTGCTGGGATTACAGGCATACACCATCATCCCGGGCCTTTTTGTTTCATTTTGTTTTTTGGGGTGTGTGTGTGTGTGTGTGTTTCAAGACAGAGTCTCACTGTGTAGTTCAGGCTGGCCTTGAACTCAGTATATAACCCAGTCTGGCCTCGAACTCTTGATGATTCAGCCTTCTGAGTGTTAGGATTACAAACATGTATCACCATGATCCTTTTTTTTTTTTTTATTAATGAGACAGAGAAAAAAATAAATGAGATGGAGCCAGGCACCTGACTTTTGAGCACCCATCCCTTTCTACCTCAGGTTCCAATCCTTCATTGGACTTCAGAGTCCTAGGGAAAAAGTCAGGAGAAGGAGTTCCCTGACCCTTTAGCTTGGATCCTTTTCAACAGCTGTACAGCAGCTTAGAGTTTCGGCACCAGAGGCCTCCTTTCCCAGTCTCTGATTAACATTTGGTTAGAGGGCTCCAGATGACAGAACTCTGGGGCTGGAGAATAGGCCTTGGGGCCTATAAATTTCTAACATAGAAGGGGGATGAGTGATAGAGCTTGACCTGGGAAGTGGGAAAGTTAGGGGGTGATGTGGGCAGAGAGCTGGGTGGCTGAGGGAGGGAAAGGTAAAACGGAGCTGGAAGCATCCACCGCAGGGAGGCCACACCCTTTTACTCAGGCTGCCACGGCTGCCATACTTCCACACCTGGCTGGGAAGAGATTTCAGCCCATGCCGGGGATTTAGCTCAGTGGCATAAGTTCTTGCCTGGCAAGCGTTAGGTCATGAGTTCGATCACTGGTACCAAAAAAAAGAAAAAAAGAGAGAGAGAGAGAGAGAGAGAGAGAGAGAGATCTCAGCCCTGATGTCCCACCCCGAGCCAATTACAAATGTTGTGGGAAGGGAGGGTATTGAGAGGAGGAATGGTAGAATGGGGTTGCAGAGAAGAAAAATCAAAGGAAGGAGAGAAAGATACATGGAAATGCGAAAGGAAGTTATCATCAGGTGAAGAAACCTTGTTTAGATAGTTAAGATCAGAGAAAAAGAAAATAGCTAGAGAAAGAGTAGAAATGAAGTTTATCCTATTCACTGTGAGCAACTGGATCTTCCCAAACCAAGGTTTTGATGAAGTTACTTCTCAGCTCAAAATCTTCCATGGCTCTAACTTTTGAGCCAATAAAGATCTCAGTCTGGGGGCTGGGGATTTAGCTCAGTGGCATAAGTGCCTACCTTGCAAGCGTGCAGTTGTGAGTTCAATCCCCAGTACTGATAGGAAAAAAAAAAAAAAGATCTCAGTCTGTTCCAAAGTGTCTAGAAATGTGCAAGGGATGTAGAAGAGCATTTGGACCTAATTCTGTACTTCGTTGATGTTTACTATACTTGAAGTTCTGAGCACCGTGGTAGGGGAATAAAGAGGACAAAGGAAGGGGGAACTGGGCTGGGCTGGAGAGGTAAAAACAGGGTTAGACAGAGAGTGCTCAGAGAAAGAAAAGGCAGAATGACTAGGGAAGGAGACACAGAAGAATTAAGTCCAGGGTGAAAGAGAAGTGGGTGGAGGAACCAGGAAAGCACGTCTTGAAAGATGGGAGAGAGAGGAGGAGAAAGGAAAGAGCAAAGGGAGAAGAGAAAGGAGGAAGAGGTGGAGAGGGATGCGGAAGAGAGGTGAACTGGGTGTGAACTTGTGGAGTGGTAGGTAGATAGGCTTTGGATGGAACGTCTAATTCTTTTCTGCTTCTTGGTCAGCGGATCAGCACTGACCAGTGAGAGGCAGTTCAGACTGGGCGGTCAGTGGATCATCCAATCTGCTCTCTCCCAATTCCCACTTAGGACTGACCTTTCTATGTCCTTTATTATGCTCAGGTCCTTGAATTGACTATTCTTTCTTCCTTTTCCTGAACTCCCCCACCTCTTGGGCACTGATTTCTGAAGTCAACCTCTTTGCACTCATCACACTGCAGGCCAGCCTCCCATGTCTCCTTTGATTCCTCTCCTCTGGGTTTATTTCCCTGAAGTGAGTGGGCAGGCATGTAACAGACTGGAGATGCGTCCAGCTCTGGTCTGCACCCTTCCCCTCCAAACCAGCCCCAGGTTGAGACAGTTGCATCAGAGGTCCCTTTGGCCCCTTTCCTGCTCCTGAATCCCTGGGGTGGTATTTGGGAGTGGGAGGAGGAGTACAGTTTGAGGTGGAAAGTCTGACGTTAACTTCAGGCCCCCAGCCCCACTCACACTGACTGAGTTTGTCTCTCCAAGCAACCACAGCTGGACATTTTCCATGTGATCACCTCAGGGAGCAGAGGCTGGGTTCCAGAAACTCAGACCGATGATGGAGCTCCACAAGGAGGCTTGGTGTTGGAGAAGCCTCGGGTGCTTCCTCTACGTTCTGCTGTCTTCTGTCTGGTGGAGGAGGCTGAGAAACAGGCCTGGAGGAGAGCCAAAGCTGGGAGAGATTTGGGCCCAAGTTGATCCAGGTTTCTTCATTCTTCCACATGAATGTTCACCATTTGTGCTGGCCAGGGAGAGAAAGGGGACATGTGATGTGAATGTGTATGTACGTGTGTGCGTGTGTGTGATTCTAACTCTTGAACATGCCTATGTTGGTGTGTACGCTCAGGAGGGGCGTCTGTGTCCTGGGTGTCAATAGGCCAAAGGTGATGTGTATGTGAGGGTCTGAGCACTGCAGTGGAAAGGGAGACAGTAGGTTTTCGGTGATGGCTACCCATTCTTACAACTCACCCACTTCTCCCTGCCACTTTGCCCCTTCCCTAATGTATAAGCCTCTCTCTCTCTTTTTCTTTTTGAGACAAGGTTTCATTATGCAATTCAGGCTGGGTTTGAGCTTACTTTGTAGCCCAGGCTGGTCTTGACTTTTGGAAGGATACTCCTGCCTCAGCGTTCCGAGTACTAGAATTACAGGCGTGGGCCACCATGCCCAGCTTATAACCCTCTCTTTCTATCACAGATAGCTGGAAGGCCAGGTAGACTAAACCCTGGAACAGAGGAAAGGATCACTTTAGTGGAAGAAATTAGGGAAGAGGGCTTCTGGGGCTGGATAGGATCAAGAGATCATCTAGCAATAGATGCAGGGGTTGCTGGTATAGCCCTCAGCCTCTGCTGCTATGCTAGAAGCTTTAGAGTGTGTCTGGTGTGGTCACTGCATCTGTTCGCAGCTTTCCTTTCACTGTGCCTGAGATGCATGGACAGGCCAGAGAAGGTTGGTGGGGCAGCCAGGAAGGGGGCAGGCAGGAAACGCTTGGCTGTTTGTTCCCCCTCTTTCCTGACTCCTTTGTGGCAGCAGTCTGGCTTCCTTCCGCCCCCAGCCCCTTGGCTCCTAGCTTATTTCCTCTCTTCTGCCCCTAGCACAGTCCTTAGCCTTGCAGGGTTTTTCCAAGCTGGGTCTTCTGGGTAAGGTGACCTCTAGATGGGTGAGCTAGGGGCTGAGGGATGTCAGTGAGATGGCTTTTCCTCACCCAGAGTCCGTCACTCTGGCTGACGTGGACTGGGGGAGGGGCTCACTTGCTAGGGGATGGGAAGCAAGGATCCAGGTATGTGGTTTCCTGAGGACTGCCTCGCCTTTGGCCTGGGTGTGGTGAAAGTAAGGCTAGCAAGACATCTATCCCACCCCAGCCTGTCCTCCCTTTTTGTGTCCCTACTTGGCTGTCCTTGCCTTGGTCTGCCCCTGCCCCACCTCCCACCTCCATCCACTGCCCTACAAGTCAAGGAATGTAAGTTTCCTCTCACTCTCTCATTGATTAGTCATGGGTACCCCGATCCTCGTGGGAACTGTTACTCACCCTTGGGCACCCCCCTCACCCTCACCGGCAGTCTCCCCAGAACTGGCTGAATTCCTGTGGGAGGAGCTCACAGCCAGCCGTTGGACCTAGGGAGAGTGTGGGGGTTGTGGATGGTGGGCTGGGTCTTAGAGACAGCCAGCCACTTTTGAAACAGTGGTTTGATCTTATTATGACCCAGGAGCTGGAGTCACTCCTTCCTCCCAACACATTCATATATACATGGGGAGGTTGGATTCCTGGTTCTAACTTCTTTAAAAGCCATAGAGATTTAGCAGAAGGGGTGGATATTAGGGAAGGGGACTGTGTACCACAATTGTTTGGGGAAGGTTCCAAAGCATCTGTGCATGTAGTCCTTTCACCAGTACTGGTTCTGGGGCTAGGACTAGGGCCTGGGGCCCACTCTTTGGACTTGGCGGAATGCCCAGGCCTGGCCTCTGTCTCCCAGAATCAGACAGGGGCCTTTCCCAATAAGGAGCCTCCTAACTCTGGGTCCACTCCCCTGCTGCCCCCTCCTTCTCTCCTCCAACAGCTCCTCTGCCCTAAAATGGCCAAGTTTTCCCTCTTCCTTCTTTCCTCCCTCACATGCAGGTTGTGGGCAGAAAGGGGGGTAAGACTGTAAAGGGGCCAGATGGCCAGGTTTGGAGAAGGGTAATGTGATATGAGGAAGACAGAGGAATCAGACCACACGGTCCAGGTGTATAGTGAGTACATGCTGGGGGCGTTGAGAATGGGTACACAGTTTCCTAGAGCTATTGTCTTTCTCATAATATAGCTTGTACTTTATGGTTCATACTATGTATTAGAAGAACTTTACATGTATTGGCTTATTTAGTTGGCACAGCCTCTCTATGAGGGGCTCCCTCATAGAGAGTCCCCCCCCTTCCCATATAGATCCAGAGAATAGGTCTATTGATCTATTGTATAAGATAAAGAAACTAAGGCACACAGAATTGAATTAGTTTGCCCAAGGTGATTGGAAAAGTTGGGATTCAAATTCAAGCAGTCTGGTTCACTACAGGAAAGACCAACCCGTTCTACCCATTGGGTGTTTGGAGGAATTCAGATTCATTCCCAAAGAGAGCCATGGACCCTTTCTCCCTCCCTTCTTCCTTTCTTCTTTCTTTTCTCTCTTACTTCCTTCTTTCCTTCTTAACATATTTACTTAAAAAAATCTATTGTTGATTAACATGCTAATGATATGAAGGTTAGCACAGAAGCCAAATAAATACAATGAGAGGTGGATCTTGGGAGGACATGAAAGAAATTTTTGAAAGACCAGGGAGAATGAGAAAGAAATTGAAGCTGGAGATACAGCTCAGCAGCACAAACGCTTGCCTGGCAAGTGCAAGGTCCTGAGTTTGATTCTGGGTATCAAAAAAAAAAAAGACAAAAAGCCAATAAGGTTGCATGTGGAGGGACTTCCTGGAGTTCCTCTCATCATTTGTTTGTGTCAAGCAGTGAAAATAGTGATTTATTCTACCTACCCAAAAGAAAAAAGGAAGAAGGGGATAAGAATTTTTTTAGTCCTGAAAGCAGACAGGAACCTTCCAGTATGGATCCAGGAGCTTGTCTTGGAAGTTCCAATTTGAGCAAGACTACTCCCTTCTTTTGCTCTCGAGTTTATCATTCCCAAACCAAAGGAATTGCATTAGATGATCCTTGAAGGTTCCATCTTACTCAGACACATTCAGATTCTTATATAGAAACTCAGGGGAAAACCAGGGTGGAAGCTGGAGACTTTGTGTGGGGCCAGAAATAAACAAATACTTGGTAACCAGGATGAGCTCAGGGCTCTGGGGGAAAAGGCTCTGTAGGGGCTGATGGGAGGGAAGCCAGGCCAGGCAAGGCCTGACTCCAGAAAGTGAATGGAGGACATAGTTGTTCATTCATTTTACCATGTACCATCAGAAATGAAAAACTAGGAATCTGAGCCTCCCATTCAAAGAGAATATGAGCACTCGATATCTAGGAAGGGAAAATTCCTAGGTCCTTCTGCAATATTTGAAGTACTCTGAGAAAAAAAACAGCTGTTGTTAACAAGGACCACCTATGGATATAAATACTTAACATGTATTACCTCATTTAACCTCAAAATCATTCTGAGACAGCATTTTATATTTTTCAAACTGATGTTCTCATTTAATCTTTCTGATAGCCCTCTAATTTTTTTCTTTTTGTCTTTTTGAGGAAGGGTCTCAATGCAGATCAGGCTGTCCTCGAACTCACTTTGTAACCTAGGCTAGCCTCAAACTTGCAGCAATCTTCTTGCCTTAGCCTCCCAAGTACTGGGATTATAGACATATGCCACCATGCCCAGCTAACCCTCTAATGTTAATAAGGTCATTTGACTAATAAAGAATCCTTAAAAGCAAGGGAAAAAAAAAAAGAAATTAGTTTGCTCTTAGGACTTTCTAACAGGTAAAGCAAGGAGTCCCTAGAAGGAGCTGGAGGATTCTTACATTATAGGAAAATCTCTTCTATCTGTGAACTGGGACTGGTGCAGGGTGGAATGTGCTTTCCAACCTTAGTCAAATGGGAAGTAAAGATATAGATCTATATCACAGATTGCTGATTAGGAGTGAGAAAATGGCACCTTGATATCTTTGAGAATATTTCTGAGATGTCTTCAGAGATAGAAACAGTCACAGTGGGGTAGGCAGGTGTGGTGGTACATGCCTATAATCCCGGCAAGAGGCTAAAACAGGAGGATTGTTGGCTAGTTTGAGGGCAGCCTGGACTACATAGTGAGACCCTGTCTCAAAAAAACAAAACTAACAAACAAAGGGGCCAATCATAGGGTTTGGGATTATTTTAAATTTGCAAAGAGAGCGACCAGAGGCAGAATTCTGAGCTGGCTAGCTCTGCTTTGTTTTATCAACTACTAATCCAATAGCAAGAGAAGGAAATTGGATATACAGAGTTTCCCTGTTGTTTGGGGCTGATAAGAGACTCTCACCTCCTACAGGTGACCTTAAAGTCACCGCATTCTTCAAGCTCTGCAGAGGGCAGGAGGTGGAAGGTGTGAGGGGTATTGTGATGGAGAGGGGGTGGAAGTAAGAGTGATGCTGGTCACCTCTGACCAGAGAGAAAGCCTTTTTTGAGGGAGAGGAGGAAATATGCCAACAGGGCACTTGGAGGAGGGTCAATGTTTTTGGGTTCCAGCCTGGGGTGAAGTCAGAGACATAAATCACACCTCCCAACTGCCCGTTTCCGCTCTAAACTCAGTTCCCAGCCAAAAGCCCCGCTAGGCTGCCAGAGTGAGTAAGTGCAGGGGGAGGGGCCAAGGAGCTGGAAGAAGGTGACCGGGAATGGGAGTCAGCCAGTCGGGAGTGGAAAGCTGGTCTCCTCAGGGTCATGAAACAGGAGCAGGCTCAGGGCTGACAGGGCAGCGAGTGCAGGAACTTAAACAGAAGTGAGTTGTAGCTTTGTTGGCCCTGTGGGAACAAAGTCTCGGCGACGCCCTGAGTATCTTGAACTCTCCACACATGAAACCACCAGACATTTCTAGAGGCACAGACACCTACAATGGACACATCCCAGTTTCTCTGCCATTCAGCTCTTCTATCAGAAAACTCCAGATCTTCTGGGGGAGCAGAACAAGAAATGAGCAAGGCTTGGGAGAGATGGGGGTCCTGGATCTTTATTAAGATCCAGCCAGAAACATCCTCCTCTAGTGGTCCAAAAGGTCTGTGCTTTGTTATTTCTTTTGCTCTTCCCTGCAGTGGGTGGGTCTGGATGACTTTCCTTCTCACTTTCACAGAAACTTAGTTTGTTGACCTCTTGGTGGGCAGTGCCTCCTCGTGTCAGTGATGTGGGGAGGCAGAGCAGGAGGTATGGGACTGAGAGCATAGGCTGGGGGAAGTAGGTGTTTGAAGGCAGGAAATTCAGAAAGCAACTCAGACAATGGCCTTTTCCGCTTGCTTGGGTCCAGGCTGCTGGATCCTGTCTGACCCTAACATCCCCTCCCCAGTCTCCCTTGGTTACTCCCCACCCACTGCTCATTTGAGGGGAGTTAGGAAGGCAGGGATTCTCTAGAGGAGAGAAAGGCATGCTTACCATCGGCACTTTTTAAGGTGACTGTTCTGGGTTAACCACAGGGATTCAGGGATGTGAGTAAGCTTATCCAACCAGACTACCTGGGCCATTCCTAGCATCTTCCTCACGTGGTTAGCCATGGCCCCTACCCAGTGTAACTATAAGCACTTTGACATCTTACAGCAAATATGATGCTTTCATTTGAGGTTGTTTGCCCTGCTCTGTCATCTGAATTGCGTGCTTGCATCTCATTAGACTGGAAGTTTTTTTTTTTTTTTTTTAATTTTAGATTTTTGAGACAGGTTCTTGCTTTATAGTTCAGGCTGGTCTTGAAGTCACTATGTAGTCAAGGCTGGCCTTGAACTCAGAGCAATCCTCCTGCCTCAGCCTTCTGAGTGCTGAGATTTTAGGTGTATGCCACCATGCCCCAGAAGCTATAGTATGGAGTAAGAATTGTGTGCCTGTTAGTTGGTACAGCTCCCAGACAAGCATTAGCACAATAATACATGCCATTTTAGGAATGCTCTGAATATATCTTTTTCCTAGATTAGAAGGGAGGGGAGGGCCACAGGTACCAGGACTACTTAAACAGAGGAAAACTCACAGTGAGGCCTCCACTTCTTTTTCTTCCTGTTCTGTACATGAGAGCTTCCCAGTATCACTTCTACTCCAGTTATTTGGATCTCTGAGTCTCAGGATTGTCGTACTTATCTTTTAGTCTTGCTGCTGTGATTCCAGGATCTGTAATATGCTGTCCTTTGTATTGTCTAGCAAAGCCCGCTCAAGCCCTGAGCAAGTTTCCCCAGCTCATTGTTTGCTCCTCTGAAGTCCTGCATGGTCTCACACTTAATTATCCAGGGCATTTGTATAGTTCCTGTGCAATTTAGCAATTGGATGCATTTGGATGTACACAGTATAGAAAATTATAAATATTTTATGAGAGAATATTACATAGAATTTTTAATTTTGACATTTGCTTTTTGCTAGTATGTTTTTATTTCACACAAGAAACATGTTTATCTGGAAAGAAGATTTGAGTTAAAATGCTACCTCTCTCATTTAAGAGATATGTGAATGGTGCCAAGTTATATAACTTCTCTGAATTATCTTCATCTGTAAAATAGAGATAATAACTTTTTCATAGATTTGGGGTGGGGGGTCTTAAACTAACACATTATCTGCACAATTAAAGAGCTTGGCCATAACATTCATTTTGAGATGGGGGTCTTGCTAAGTTGCCCAGTGTTATAGCTTGTATCTACAAGTCCTCCCAAAACTTCATGAGGTCGTAGGTGAGGCTTTTGTGTGATAATGGGATTCCTGCAGGACATAACATTGTACTACCACAGCCCACCCCCTAATTTTCTATTGGAAATTTGTACGTTAGCATAATGGTAGCTGGTGGTGCATCTCAGGAACTGCTCTTGGAGGATATAGAAAGCAAACTTTGTTTTATCCACTTAGTATGATGAACAGCAAGATGTGTGCATGTGTGCAAAAGTGTCAAACTGGAATTTTTACCCACATAATGCTCCATTTGACAAGTTTTGTGTATGTTTACCTGAGTATCACAGGAGGTAAAGTATACCCACACCACTCTACTGTAAACATGTATTTTACCATAAATGGAATGTTAGTGTGACTCACAGTAGCTGCACCTGGGGAAAGTAAAAAAAAATCTGTGCATTCACTCACTTGACAGAAGAACAGCAAGCCATGTACAGGAGATCCAAAGCAGCAACAAGTGAGTTTTACTCATGAAATGCTCATTGCTAAATTTCTGTGCATTTAGGATTTGCTTTTAAAAAGTTTTCTTTTGATTTTTCTGGTAGAAGTAGATCAATTCAGTACAATGGCACATGAAAAATCAGATTTGCAAGTTTTGGAGGAGGTTGAAAATGAATCATCAGATCATTCATGCATAAATGATGATAATAATGACTTTGATATTGGCCACATGAGCCAAAGTTCCTATGACAGTGAAATCGACCAATATAGACACAGGAAATGCAAGTCTCCTTGATTCAGCTGATGAATAAAACAGCAATGTGAGTACATGTTTGACTGGTAGAAATGCTACAAAATGGTCATGTAAACAAATGGAACTGAAAATATAGGAAGGATCTTGGCAGGGTGAAACCTATTGGTTGAAATGCCAGCATTGCCATTCAATGTTGGAAATTGTAACAGATGAAGTTACAAGATGCTGTGAAATACACAAATGCTGAAACACTGATAAAATGTTCTATATGCAACAATAACCATACCAAAAATGTATTTATTATGACACCTCATTAGCTGAACTGAAAGCATTCATAGATCTGCTCCACTTAGCAGGGTTTTCTCATGGCAATTGCAGGAATGTCAAAGATTTATGGAAAAGTAATGGATGTGGGTTGGAAGTTTGTAGAATAATGATGACACTGAGGAGATTTGGTTTCTTTCATATTTGTCTGAGTTTTTTAGCAAAACTGCCTGCCAAGAAAGAAAAAAGAACCAATAATCTGGCTGCTATTTGCTCATGGTTTGAGAGATTTGTGGGTCTCAAGTAATTTTCATACCTTCTAAGTACATGACTATTGATGAAAATCTTGTAGCATTTCTTGGTTGCTGTAGCTTTTGTGCCCATGTAGATGTGAAGACATTATGCTTTCAATTTAGAAATTTATCCTGGAACTCAGCCACCAGGTCCTTATTTATGTAGTAATAAACCAAATGATGTTGTGAACAGACTTGTTGCTCTCGCCTCCCAAACTAGCTGAAATGTGACATTTGACAACTGGTTTACCAGTTTCAAATTGATATTACATTTGCTAATAGAGCACAAGTTGACTGGGGTAGGAACTGTATACAGGAACAAAGCAGAACTTCCAAATGAAATGTTGCTACTTCTTTTTTTGTTTGTTTAAATTGGTACCAGGGGTTGAACTCACGACCATGTGCTTGCAAGGCAGGTGCCTATGCCACTGGGCTAAATTCCCAGCCCCTGAAATGTTGCTATTTCAAAACAGAGAATTATGTAGTATAATCTTTGGATTTCAGAAAGATATAACATTGGCCTCATATATGGCAAAGAAAAACAAACTGGCGGGCTGGGGATTTAGCTCAGTGGCTTAAGTGCCTGCCTGGCAAGCATGAGGTCGTGAGTTCGATCCCCAGTACCAAAAAAAAAAAAAAAAAAAAAAGAAAAACAAACTGGCAGTGCTGATGTCAACATTGCACCATGATGGAAATATTGATAGGAAAACCTCAACAAAATGGAAGCCTGAGATGGTAACTCTCAACAACAAAACCAAAGACAGAGTAGATGCTGTTGATGCAGCAACTATGTAGCAACTATGATGTCATTCAAAGTACAAACCATGGATTAATGGTTGTGTTTTATTTGCTTGTAAACATGTGTAGCATTAATAGTCTGACAGTTTACAAAGAAAACAACAATTGAAAAATATGGAGACATTTTCTTAGAAGATTGGGACTAGAACTCATAACACATCATTTATAGCAAAGGGAAAACAAAATGCTTCTGCCCAGGGAACTATGCAAAAAAAAAAAAAAAAGCAAACTGTGGAGCACACTGGTGAGCTGACAGGTGAACAGGCAGGCACAACATCACAAAGAGCTCCTATGACAATAGGAAAACTAAAAAGATGTCAACTATGCCCCACAGGAAGGAAAACAAAACATATGTGCTATCAATATTGTGTATGGAACATGCAGTTTTCACATGTGAAGACTGCCTTGGGTGTGACAGTTGAACCAAAGCTTACTTCTGTGGTAGACTTTTGTTTGTATTTACACTGTAGTTCACACAGGTTTTTTAATTTCTGATGTTATCTTTTAGGTTTTATAAGCAAATAAATAGCTGATATAAAAATGCTGATGTCTATTCTAAGCATTCATTTCATGTTTGATATTTTATTTCCCTGCTAAGTGCATGTTGTACAATATAGTAGGAAGCTCCTGACAAAATGGGAAGAGAAGAGAGGTGACAAGACCATCACATAGGAAAGGAAAGCTAAGCACACGTGCTGTCAGTGTGAGATGTGTGCATGGAACATACAGTGGTCATGTGTGAAGATTGCCTTGGGTATGATAGGTGAAGCTAAGTTTATTTCTGTGTTAGAGTTCTATTGATATTTTCATAGTTCATATAGGAATTTATTTCAGTTGTTAGTTTTTAGACTTTGTATACCAAAAAAACCCCAAAAACCACAAAACAGTCAATGTTGAAAGTTTTGATGTTTCATAAACTCTTAATAAATATTAAAAATTCAATACTGTATTTTTCAATTAAGTTTTTTTCTATTAAGTACTCATTACTTAATAAAACTCATAATAAAATTAAAATTAATAATTCATCAATAGAAACATTCTAAAGAATAAGCCTGGGTATTACACACCCACAATAAAGTGGCTTTATGGGCTGTGGATTTAGCTCAGTGGCTTAAGTGCCTATCTAGCAAGCGTGAGGTTGTGAGTTCGACCCCAGTGCCTTTATGACAAAATTGATGTTATGCCCCACAGGCTACAAATGTGATGCTGATGATACTAGGATTAAGAGTGCCTCACCCTTGCTGGATGTGATGGTGCATGCATGTTATCCTAACATTTTGGAGGCTGAAGCAGGAGAATTACCCCAAGTTCAAATTCAAGTCCAGCCTAGATTACATAGTGAGTTCAAAGCTAGCCTGAGTTATACAGCAATACTCTGTCAAAAAAAACCAAAAACAAAACAAAACAAAGAAACAAAAAAAAACCCCAAACCAAAAACCACCAAGAGTGCCCCACTCTAAGGGCAAGTAGCTTTGTCATAGTTTGTTGCAGCTGTTTGTCTACTGCTGCATCTTGTCTGTTCTGTGATGCCCCTCTGTCATGCCACCTTGCTTTGGAGCCCATAGATTATGGACTGAAACCTCTACAAACTGTGAGTTAAAATGAACCTTTCCTCCTTAAACCATAGGTGCTGGGGGACTGGGGATTTGGCTCAGCAGTATAAGTGCCTGTCTGGCAAGTGCACCTGAGTTTGATTCCCAGTGCCAAAAACACAAAAACAAAAACAAAAAACAAAAAAACATAACTGTAGGTGTTAGGTATTTTGTCTTAGCAATGAGAAAAATAACTTAAGACATCCAGGCTAGCCACAAATTCTTGATCCTCCTGCCTTAGTCTCCTCTGTAGCTGGAAATACAGTTGTGCACAACCATGCCTGGCTTTGGTTGTAAATATTAAAGTCTCATTTAGTTTGCCTGAAATCTAATGAAGTATAACATGATGTCTCAATGTAAGGTCATATATTTTGTATTTTATGTCAGTTCTCAGTGCAGATAGTCCTTCCTCCTAGAAGCTTTCTTTATTTCCTACCCAGTATCCCAGATTTTACTATATTATTTACCCCACTATATTGTATCTTCCTGTCTAATTATACAGTGGTACCTCAGTTAGCAAGTTTAATTCTCTCCGTGATTATGGCCACAAACTGAATTGGTTATGAACTGAATCAAATTATGTAGTCTAGGCTGGTCCTAAATTCACTACGTAGCCCAGACTGGCCTTGAACTCTCAGTAATCCTCCTGCCTCAGCTTCCTGAGTACTGGGGTATAGACATGCACCACCACATCTGACCAGAACTGTATTTTATGTGTGGTAGAGTCCACTGATTTGTAGCATCCACTGTCTTCTTCCTCTTTCTAGTAATATGACCTCTCCACCCTGCCACCCACACACTGAGTTGTAGGAGGATATGTGACTGCTAGCTAGATACTACATTGTCCAGACTCTATGGGGGTAGGTATTGGCCCCATAACTAAGCTCTGGTCAATGGAATGTGAATGAAGTAATATGTGTAACTTTTAGGTCATGGCGTAAAAAAGGGAAACTAGTTCTCTCTTTTTTCCTTCAGTTTACTAGGACACAGTGACATTAAGCTGCCATCTTGGATGGAGAGTTGCAAACCTTTTCCACCAGCTGAGGACTATCCTACTCCATTTACCTCTGAAATACCACTTTATTTGAAGGGACCTGACCTATTTGTGGGTCTGTTATGGCAGCATGGCTACATTCTTTGCATAAAGATTAAGATCAGTTAGGCATGGTGGTGCTTGCATGTAATACCAGCACTTGGGAGGCTGAGGCAGGAGAATTCTCATGAGCACAAGGCCAACTTGAACTACACAGCAAGTTCCTATCTCAAAAAACAAAAAAACAACAACAGAAAAAGGGGCTTGGGATGTATCTCAGTGTTCATTGTATTGAATTTCTAGTACTACAAACCAAAATCAAAGCCAGTCCCCAAAACCCTAAGCCCCCTAAGTGTTTATGAAAAAGAGTCTTCCAAAATCTGTTTTACTTAATGGCATTTTGTGAAAAATTGAAACATTTATTCTTGTAGATTTATAAATATACTAGCTGTTTTATTATTATTTAATAATTATGAGATCTTGGAAACTCCAGGTTGACTATGTTGTAGTCATTACCCAATATGACTACATCTCCTGATATTCACCCTCTTTCTTTTTCTTTTTTTTAAATCGGTACCGGGGATTGAACTCACAACCATGTGCTTGCAAGGCATGCACTTATGCTGCTGAGCTAAATCCCCAGTCCTATTCACCCTCTTTCTGTGTTTCCTTCTCATACTGAGTAGTGGTTGGCCCGTTGGCCAGTACAATACTATGAAAAGGACACATAGAACTATCAATGTTAAGTCATTCATGACATTGCAGTTTCCAACTTAGTTTCTTTCTTGGATCACTTGGCCTGAGGGAAGCTAGCTATCATGTCATATGAGAAGCCCAAGGAGAGGCCCATGTTATGAGAAACTGAGATCTGCTAGCAAAAGCCTGCTCCAGCTTGTCAGCCATGTGAACAAGCCACCTTGCACTACACTGACCAATCCCAGACAAATATTCAGATAACTGTAGCCCTATTTAACATTTTGACTACAGCTCCATGAGAGATATGAGTCAAAACTATCTATTTAAATTGTTTGAGGCTAGGCTCACTGGGAGGCTGAGGCAGGAGGATTGCAAATTTGAGCCCTGTCTGGGCAACTCAGCAATGTAGTGAAGTCTTGTTTTGTTTTGTTTTTGAGATAGGGTCTCACTATGTAGTTCTGGATGGCTGTGTGTGGCACAAGCTGGTCTCAAACTCACAGAGATCCTCCTGTTGTAGCCTCCTGGGTGTGAAATATTATTTTGAAATAAATAAAATGACTGAGGATGTAGATCAGTGTGAAGACCCTGGGCTCAATTTTTAGGATTTAGGGGAAAAAACTCGAAAAAACAAAACTCAGTGTGGTAGCACAGGCCTGTAATTCCAGCACTAACTATTGTAATCCCAAATATTGAGTAGTTATCCAAGTATCATAATCCCTTTTCCAGTTTTCCTCACAATCCAAAAAGTTATATTTGTAATCCTATTGAGATGTTATTGGAATCCCAGCAAGTTAATTCCAATCTACCACCTCCAATGCAACCCACGTTGAGAGTAAACACACCAAAACATATTCCAAGTGAAGGGCAGCCAAGGGGTCCTAAATCCAATTCCTGTGAGGATGTGTGGACAAAGGCCCTGATCCTAGGCCTCTCCCAGAATTTATTATCTTGTGGAGAAAGGGGGTAGCTGGAGGATAAGTGACAGTGAGGATGGCAGGAATTATGTGAGTAACTTCAGCTGACTAGCCAGGTAGGGAGGAAAGCATCTTTGCAAAATGCAGAGGATATGCAGAAGGATCAATTTGTATAATTCAATTAAGGTAGCAACTGAATTGTTTTAGGAGGCTGTTACTTTGGTTTCTGATATGTAAATTTTTGTGCCCTGGGGAATCATAGCCTCTTTACCTTAAGGCTCATACCCAGTTGACATTCCCGGAGCTAATGACTCTACCATCCCTCTGTGCTCACATCTTTTACAGAGAGCACTATGCTAGGAAACAGGAGACTGTCTGATAGCTTTAGAGATTACATAACAGTACTTCAGCTAGCCTTATTTATAATGCTTAGAGCCAATTAAAGAGAAAAAAATGCCACAGCCAGCTCTATACATGTCAGTATAAAAAAATCAGTCTCCATATAATCAAAGTTGCATTGTTCTACTACATTCAAGAGGAGTCACTCCAGTTGTCTCCCACACTAAGGACGCTGAGGCAGGAGGATAGCCATAAATTCAAGGTCAGCCTGGGCTACATAGTGAGTTCAAGTCCAGCCTGAACTATATACAACACCTTGTCTCAAAAAAATGCCCCAAAACAAAATAAAACAACCCTCCCCAAATAACAACAATAGCAACAACAAAACAGAAAGAGAAAGGGAGAGAGAAAGAGAGAATAGTTTTAATATTTTATGGGTAACATTGTATGTCAATAGATAGTATAGACTATAAATTCCTTGATGGCAGGATTCAGACCCCATTTTTCCCACTAGCACATATTATACATCTTGTGGATGAGAAGTGATATTCTTTTTGAAATTCAGCATAATGTAATTGGATGAAAGAAGGATATTAATTACTCTGACTACTCTGACCATTCATTCTTCCCTTAGGGTTAAGATTTCCCAGGATAGGGAGGACAACAGATAGAATAGTGAGTACTATTGTTTGTCATACTGGAATCTCCCTTAACCTCTCTGTTCTCAGTACTTAAACAGGATATTAAGCCTGGGTGACAGGAAAGTTCTGGTAAATGGGAAGGTTACAGCATCCTAAGGAAGCACAGGAAGTGAAACATTGCCTGAGGGGAAGTAAAGGGATGCCTTTCTTCATGGGGTATGTTTGGGCACAGGTCTTTTCCCAGGGACCAGGTGAACAAAGCACAGGAGCTAGAACTAATAGCCCACTGTGACTTGAATGAGCAGGAACAAACTTCTGAGAGGAGAGGCTGTTCTGGGGCTCAATGGAGCAGAGATCAGAGACAGATTTGTGTTAGATCTAACTCAATTTCTTTTCTTTTTTTTTTAACATAGGGTTTTGCTACATAGCAGGCTGGCCTTGAACTCACTATGTAGTCTAGGCTGGCCTCAAATGTGTGGCAACCCTCCTGCCTTAGCCTCAAGTGCTGGGATGACAGGTGTTCAATATCATGCCTGGCATTTTTTTGGGAGGGGGCTTTTGAGGTAGGATCTCATTTTGTAGTTCAAGTTGGCTTTAAAATTGCAGCAATTGTCCTGCCTCAGTCTTTAAAATGCTGAAAGTATAGGTATGTGCCACTACATCCATTTCTAAAACTGTTTCAAAACAGGAAGTGATGTTCATCTGGTTAATATCTGCTATATTGATAAATATTGAATTTGGAGCCAGAGAGGTAGCACATGCCTATAATCTAGCTAGCATTTGGGAGGCCAAGGCAGGTGTTTTTTTTGTTTTTTGTTTTTTTTTTTGAGATAAGGTCTTGTTTTGTAGTCCAGGGTGGCCTTGAACTCACAGTAGTTCTCCTGTCTCAGCCTCCCAAGGGCTGGGATTACAGGTGTATACCACCATACCCAGCCTGATTTTCCCCACTTTTGTTGTATGTGGCTCCCTTAGTTCAGACATAGTTCATGCCTGGAATTCTATAGGTGCTAGACTGGTTACCTTTAACAAGGGGAAATCGAAAACATAGTAGATCTCATATTAGTAGATCCCAAATGCCCTCAGTTATAGAAAGTGAGGCCCAAAGAAAGGAAATTGCTTGAATTTACACATTAATATGAGATAGAATTCAGGTGCTCTTACTCTAAGCTTTTTCTACCATGCCACATTTGCTTTCATTCTACTTCTATTGTATATTCCACTCTACATGTAATTTGGGGTATGTGTGTGCTGGCACTTGAACCCAGGGCTTTGCATATACCTTGATGAGTGTTCTACCACTGAGCTATGTCGCTGGACCCATATATTCTATTTTATACACTTGACTCTCAACTTCCAGTTGTGGGTTCCAGGACCTCCCCCATCCTCGAAAAAAGGCAGCCAAGGTAAAGAAGCTTTAGTAATGCTTTTAGGTAGGGCACTGCACCCTTTCCTGGACTCTTTTCCTTGCTACTTTAAATGAGCCTGTTTCTTCATAGGCAGGGAAGCATTCAGGGGCAGTTTGTGGCAGGGAAGCTGATGGGCACACAGCCACAGGTTACCCCCCACCTTGACAGGCTGATTGTTCCCAGCTGGCAATCATGGCCTTCTGCCCACTGACAGCAAGGTGCCACCCATGTATTAATTTGATGCCTGTTGTCCAGGGAGGCCAGATAGCTGGCTGCATAACTAAACTGCTCGTTGCCTGGTCTGCTGTTCCTGGTTTGTGTCACTTTCAGATCTGTGTATATGTGGGAGTTTTAGGAGGGTGGATGTTCCTCCACTGGTATAAGATACTGGCATTTTCAGATTGGCTGGAAGGAGGACATCTCACTACATTGCCAACTTTGAATATATCCTGGCCAGCCCAGAACCTGGACTTTGGGAAAGTGCTTTAAATTTCTCTGGGGTTCCTCTCTTCCCAGTTTTCCTTGACTGCAGTTCTTAGTGTTATGCCTCCCAAGCTGCATACTAGAAGCTAGTATGTCTCACATATGGTATGTCTCAGGCTAAAGTTTCTAAGGAAGGAAGGAAGAGAAAGGAGGCAGGTGTGGTTAGGATGAGTGGACTGGACAGTAGTAAAAGCACCCTTCATATTCTTTCCCTTAGACTTCCAAAGACTTTGTAAACTACCTAATGCCCTATCATTTCCATTGTAGTCCACACAGCTTAGACTGTGACACCACCTACTGGACACCAAGGAGAGCAACGGTCCTATCCCAGATTTCTCCTTAGAACTGGCTTAGAGGCTAGGCTAAAACTTTACCAATACTTTACCTTGGTCTGTTTTTCTCAGAATCTGTTGAGACGACAGTTTCTCCGTGAAAGTACTGGGTACAATTTATCCCATATGCCATCTTTTCCCTATTAAAAAAAAATCAGAGGCTAAAGAGCCTCACTTCCTTACTTCAATTGCTATAGTGTGAACTCTATTCTACTTGTAAAAACAAACTCAGATTCAAACCTAGTTTTTCCTATTTATTCTCACAACACAGATCACCCATTCTACGCTGGGGATGGAACCCAGGGCCTTCCATGTGCTAGCCAAGCACTCTACCACTACCCAGCTCCATATAGTTTATTCCTGATACCATATGTGTGTCTGTGTGTATGTGGTTTTCCCACATACCACAGAACAACAGCTGGCAATTCAGTTCTGACACTATCTGGAGGTGATATATGATTCCACAGGTTGAGGGCTCTGTCCCAAAACTGCCATTCTATGCCTCCTTCAGGTGGCAGTCACAAGCCTGATGCTTCCGATCACATGGTTATAAATGAGGATTAGAGTTTTGAGTGGCTCACAGAACTCAGAGAAACACTATGTTTACCAATTTATTTTTTAATTTTTTAAAAAAATTGGTACCGGGAATTGAACTCACGATGGCATGCTTGCAAGGCAGGCACTTATGCCGCTGAGCTAAATCCCCAGCCCTACCAATTTCTTATAATATTATAGGGGATGCAGTGGCAGAGATGCACAGGGCTAAGCATGCAGACGGGGCAGCTTTCATGTTCTCTCAGAGTGCCACCTTCTAGACACGTTCTCCTTTTCAGCTACCTGGGACCTCTCTGAAGTCTGTCTTTTTGGGAATTTCATTGCATATCTAATGCTAATAGACCAGGTGAGGCAAATGAACAAAATTTGTCTACTTCAGAAGTCCTCTTGGCCTCTCTCTGCATCATCCTTCTCTCCAGGGCACGACACAGGAGCCTTCCTGAATGAGGAGGGTCTTCTCACCTACTATGATAAGAGTAGGTCAGAGAATTTCTTTATTGCCTGCTCCAAGATAGAAAGGTGGGGAAAGATTAGCTGCTGTATGACATGTCATGGAGAAGAAAAATTCTAGTTTTTATGGTGTGCCTTGGGAAGGTAGTCATTGTGAGTTGGGAACCACAGCAGATATCTATATATATCTTATACTCTTTGATAGAAAGCAGTAGGTAGGCATGGTTAGAACACAGGGTCCATTAGTCTTAGGGAAGGGAGAAAGAAATTATATATAAAGAAAGAATTGTCTTTACTTATTCCTCAATCGCCTATCCAATTTAGACACAGGAAATGGGGTGTCCTCTGCATTTCCTTCCCTCCTTCCTCCTGGTTTAAACCCAGGGCACTTATACTGAATCACAGCCCAGCCCTTTCTTGAGACAGAGTCTCACTAAATAGTTTAAGTTGCCCAGATTGGGCTCAAACATGATCTTCGTGCCTCAGCCTCTAGATCTGGGATCACAGGTGTACAAGAGCACACTTGACTATTGTTCTTTGCATATCCTCCAGCAGTTCTCCTTTTCCCTTGCCCATTAGCAAAGAACTCATTAATAATCTTTCAGTTCATGTTGAAACCACAGGCTAGCCATTCCCTAAAGTATTTGCTATATCTTCAGAAGTAAACATAATTTATTAGTGACAGCTCTCCCTCTAATGGTAAAATGAGAACAATGTTAGTAACATCCTCAAAACCAATCCGATTACATAATATCAATCCATGGAGTTTGTTAGGGTATCTACCTACCTACCTACCTACCTACCTACCTACCTATCATCTATCTAGTCTTTTGAAACTGGACCTCACTATGCAGTTCACAATGCAGTTCACTATGTAACACAGGCTGCCCTAGAACTGGAAGTGATTCTTTTACCTTAGCCTCCTGAGCACTGGGATTACAGGTGTGCACCACCATGCTAAGCTAGGAAAATAATTTATATTATATCCAGACACTCTCCTTCCCCAGCAATGGATTAAATGGGTTAAAAAGCAGTCATTTCCTTTTTCTTTTTCGGATGGCTGTTTTTTTAATTCTTTTTTTTTTTTTTAATCTTTTTGAGACAAGTAGGCAGGGTTAGAACATAGGGTCCATTAGTCTTAGGGAAGGGAGTTCAGGCTGGCCTTGAGCTCACTTTGTAGCCCAGGCTGGTCTCAAACTCCCAAGGATCCTCCTTCCTCATCCTCCTGCGTGCTGGGATTACAGTGTGTGTCACCACCCCCAGGAACGGATGGCTGGTTTTGATTTGAAGTTTTTTGTTTTTTTAAACTAGTCTTGAGACAGTGTTTCACTATGAAGTTCAGGCTGGCCTTGCACTGATTCTCTTGCCTCAGCCTCCTGAGTGCTGGGATTACAGCCCTGCACCACCACACTACTCAGCTTTATTAGAGGATTTTATGACACGGATACTGTACCTTTATTATCTTCATGTTGCTAATCAGTACTATGCTATACTCTTGACTTTGTGATTAGTACGTGGACTAAGGCCCTGGGTCCCTAAAGATTTAAATAGTGTATTTACAGTCCTTGTAAATTCCTAAAAATCTCTTATTCAAGTAATATGTGGTTTTGGGAATTTTATTGTGCATTGGGGTAAATATGAGGTATACTGTGAAAAATAGATTCCCATATCTTGTTTCTGTATTCTGATTGAACAAATCTGGACCAAAGCCCAGGAATCTGCATTTTTAAATAAGCATCCAAAGTAATTCTGATGTAGGTGATAGTTGGTTGGACTGCTTTGAGAAACGGGCTTTGACTATAAATGGCCTGAGGGTAGGTCTGTAACTAAAACAAATCTTCATGTGTACATCATATTTAATTTGGCTCCATCTAGCAATAGATATAACACATTGGAGGACTTTGTATCATTTTTGACTGAGAATTAAACCCTGCTATTTATTTCCTGCATCAAGGAGAGGCAGCCCTGGGGCCCTGTCTCTTAGAAATCCTTAGACAAGAAACAGAGTTATGTGTTAAATGGCTTTTGTTTTTCCCTAACCTAAAACCTGTGCAAAGGTTTGGTGAAGGCTGCTCCATTTAACACATTGGCCCTGGTGATTCTGCAGTCAGAAGACTGGGAAGAAGCTGTTATTTTCTCTGCCTTTTGAAATGCACAATGCAGGGGTGGGGTGAAGGAAGAGAGTCCAGGGATCAAGCTGGACTTGGTAAACAAGCTTTGAAACAAAATAAGAAAGCATATTAGCAGGGAGAAATAAAGGCCTGCATACAGCCCCTGAACACCACAGTGTTCTCTGGAGCCAGCACCAGTCACTGCTGGGTGTCTCCTATTTTGAGGGAAATAACAAAAAACCAGTCTGGCAAACTGACCCATGGCCAACATCTGAGGGTTTGTCTGGAAATGGTTTTCTAAAAAGCATTTTACATCAGAAAAGCAAGAAAATGAAGGACAATTCTTAAAGGAAAAACAAAACAAAACAAAAAACAGGCCAAAAAAACATAACAAGTGCCTCAAATAGTCCAAAGAAAGCTGTAGGGACCTAGCAGAAAGCTCTGTTTAATCTCTGACCTAGCTAATGTGGCCAGGAGGGTGCTTTCAATGCACTTCTTTCTGAGGCTGTGAGCTCCAAGAATCAGTGATGGTTCTTTGAAGAATTTTTTCTCCCTCTTAACTTCTAAGAACAGATTATCCAAAACCCTTAAACTAAGAAATTAGGGAACATGGAAGTTGATTTATTTGCTAAAAAAGACTAATCTGGAGGCCAGCCATGGTGGCACATGCCTGTAATCCCAGAATTCAGGAGGCAGAGGCAGAAGGATTGCTGTGAGTTTGAGGCCAACCTGGGCTACAAAGTGAGTTCAAGGCCAGCCTGGGACACAATAAAAAAAAAAAAAAAAGTTACTTGGTTCAAAGTGGTGAGGGCACATTCTCCTCACCCTTCAACCTCTCAATTTTATTAGAAAAGCAAACTTTAAAAAACCTCAACACACAATAGAGCAAATTCTCAAAGTTTGAGGTGCTGATTACCCAGTTTCTTTTTTCCCTCAACTGACCACACTCAGATGTTTACATTGGTCAGTAGTTCTATAAAGTCTGACACTATATACTGTGGGATTGCAGTATGGTAGCTCCTGCTCAAACTCAGTATTTTAGTGGCCACTAGAGAGGCTGTAGGCCCTGGGAGGGTTAATTCAGTAATATTCTGGGAATCATCCCTAGAGGCCCCACCTCCAGCCAGATCCTTCAGCTATTCATGTGATTTTGTAAACACATAATTCTCTAATTTTTCCTTTCTGCTTAAAGTACATTTCTCTAAATTCTGACTGATACAGGCATTTAGAAGACAATTATAATAAACTCAGTAGGTATTAAAAAGTATGAACAGAGATGGAAGGGTACAGAACAGAGAGCTTGAAAAGGGTAACTAAAGAAGCCAATGCTTTGAGTTGGAATTTGGGGTAGAAATTAGTTAAGCAGATTTAGTTCAGCAGCACAGTGCCTGCCAAGTACAAGGTCCTGAGTTTGATTCCTGGGACCAAAAAAAAAAAAAAAAAAAAGAAAAAAAGAAAAAAAGAAAGGAATTTGCTAAGCAGAAGGCCGCTGTGGGGAGATTAGGACATTTTAGGCAACAGGATGTATGGAGGAATGCGTAAGGTTTGAAATGGACCTGACTGCCCCAGCCCCCCACCTGCTTGCCAGCAGAGACACTACTCACTGAACTCAGCTCAGTACTGAAGCTGTCATCAGTAAGCACAGGATGTCATGAAGGAAATAAGATAGGACAAGGAATTTTGCAGGGCTCAGGACATCTGGAGACACCCAGAAATTTTACACCAGACCTTCAAGGAATTTGTCCACTGAGGTACAAGACTGCCAGCAAACTTTGAGCACAGATGTTTATTGGGCTCTTCCTGCCTAATGTTCCCTTTCTTTTCATCCCTATTAAAGAGACACACTTCTCTGTTCAGGGCAGATGGTTTTATCATCTCTGCCTGCCTGTACGAGGAACAATGGATTCCCCATGCCATGTTGTCTTTACACAAACCTGGTGGTTTGGTTTCTGCTGGTCTCTCCCCTCCCCCTTTGTTATGTGTTACAGAACAGTCACTAAGCATTATCAGAGTGTGAACAGATAAACCTGTGGCAACTGAAATTCAGTGGGGCTCAGACTACTGGTTTTTGTGGTAGCAGATATAACTGTAATCCTGCTTCCACAGTACCCGAGAAACTCAGATCAAATCTTGTGAATTCTACAACCCTCAGTTTCCTTGTCTACTACGTAGGGACCTAGTAGGAGCTACTTATTTGGGCAATGTGGAATTAAATGTGGTATGTGGATATCCAGTGCTTAATAAAGCATTTTGTACAGTGCTTGGCACATACTAAGTGCTCAAAAAACAACAACAACAACAAAAAAAACCCCTTTGCCATTACTATTACTAGGTAAATTTGGAAAAGATTATTAAATATCTTGAAATTTGTGCTAAGGTAGGTGGAAGGTAAAATGAAACAGGAATGACGCATTAGCTAAAAGACTAGTTAGGAGCTTGTTATCATCATTTAGGTAGCAGAAATACAAAGAACTGGCTAGTTGTAGATGGCATCTATCTAAATGTCAGGATTTGGTGACTGAATAACATCAAAAAGGTGATCAGGGGCCAGGGATTTAGTTCAGTGGTGCAGCGCCTGCCTGAGTTCAATTCCTGGTACAAACAAAACAGAAAACAAAACAAAACAAAACAAGGTGATCTTGTGAGGGATAAAGTGTGCTGTTAAGCCCAGGACCCTTTGAGAAAACAGACCTTACATGATTCTTTCATGCATAACATTGACATAGCTCCTACCATAAGCATCACAGGAAACAATGTTACTTGAAGTCCCAGAGGAATAGGACTGAACTAAACCATAGGACTTGCATTCTCTTTTCTTTAGAAAAGTTACAGTATCATATGTGTGTAGGCTCGTTTCTTCACATGTAAAATAAAACTCCGGATTAATGTTTTCCGAACTTCAATTCCATAATGATAGGTGAACATCAGTGTTACACAGCTACTGGAACCATGTCAATGCTCATTTTTCAAGAGTTTCATAAAGGTAAACCAGACTCTTCTGTTGAAATCTCCAATTTAACAAAAGAAGCTCAGCAGAATTTCTAATTGCAACATCAAGACTTTCCATCACTTTCAGTTTGCACTTCGGCTATAAAGGATCTGCTCTAGAGAAAAATGACACAAGGAGCTGTCCAATAAAAACCTCAAATTCAAGTCTGAGGAAATAGAACTAAAACAGATGAATCTGAAAAAGCACACTTATTTCAGTGGCAAGTATTTTAATGAAGATTAAGGAGCATGGTTGGGTTCATAAATTTTTCAAACAACTTGGATTTCATATCATGTAAATGCATATGTATGCAAGTAAATTTTCAAGTTTCCTCAAAGTCTCACTATGTAGCCCAGGCCAGCCTTGAACTCTTGGTGATTCTCTTGCCTCTGACTCCTGAGTGCTGGGATTATAGGCCTGAGCCACCATAATCTGTCTCTTTAAAAAAGTAAAATGTTAGGCCAGGGATATAGCTCAGTGGTGTAGTGCCTGCCTGGCAAGTATAAAGTCTTGAGTTTGATTCCCAGTACCAACAAAAAAGTAAAATGTTACCCTTTTTCCTATTCTGGAGCATAATATGAATTGTGAAAAGAACAAGCAAAAGATCCATGAAAGCCAGCATAGCATTATATATTCTTTGTCTAAGGGACCAACACAAGCAGCTAACATTCTGCCTTATCAATGAAAGACTGATAAGGCAGTGCATGATTTGAATTAAATTCAAATAGTCTCTTTTTAGCTCAGGTGTACCTACCAGGAGAGCTAAGCATCACTTATCATTTACATTTCTTTATTCCTTTTTTTTTTTTGGTACTGGGGATCGAACTCACGACCTTGCGCTTGCCCATTTCTTTATTCCTGGTGAGAACATTTGCAAATCACAGTGGCACTTAATCCTTGCAGAAAGAGGCAATTTCTAAAAAGCAAAGCCTTTCTTCCCTTGGGGTAGAGTATGGAAGCCCTGGGTAAGACCAAACGTAGAGCTTAGCTCTTATAGGCTAAGCTTTTCAAACAGGTCTGCTTCTATCTTTAACCATAACACTTGACTTTAACTGAAACTGATGCAGAATATTCAACTGTTTACCTTCCACTGTTCACCCTCTGTAGGAAAGGGATCCTTTGAAAAAGAAGATCCCCAAAATAAGAAGATCCCAAATATAAGCTGTTCCTCCCAATTTCTGATAGAAGTAGCAGAGATAAAGCGCCATTTCTTTGCAATAGCTTTTGGGAATCTTTGAATATTTCTAGCAAACTAAATTTAGTCTAGTAAATCACAGGCTCAATAAAAATCCTAAGCAGTCTCTTAAAGTTTGTGAACCAGACAAACTGGCAGCTAAAAGAAACTAAAGAAACAACAAGACTATCTTGTGAGCTACCAAAATTAAAAGACAGGCACTCTCCATATAGTGAGTGCTAGTCACACTTCTAAAGGTTTTGTGATTAAATTTTAGTAGTCATAAGCATAGAGCTATTTTCCTAAAACAAGGTTTTTCAGGAACTATAGACATTAGCTTACTCTGCTCTTTTAAATACTTAAAAAACACAAGGTAACTATTTTCTATTTGATTTCTTAGTTGAACTGTATTGCAGTAAGACTCATACTTCTAAGTTGCTTTTCCTAAACCAGTTAGGATATCTTGATTACAACTGTAGCATGGAAAGTTGTGTTCTGTTGTTACCAAAATATATTTTCCAGTAATGTGACTACTTTAAAAGAAAATTCAGCTGGGGGTATGGCTCAGCAGCACAGTGCCTGTCTGGCAAGTGTGAGGTCATAAGTTTGATCCCCAGTACATACATATATACACACACACAAAGTTCAGCTATTGTGATACGTTGCACTTGCCAGGAAGGTACTTACGCTGCTGAGTTGTATCCCTGGGACTGTGACATGTTAATGCATAAACATAAGTGGGCTGAACTGGGGGCATATGGTGTCCCCCTCCCCACACTGTATTACACAGAGTCTAGTTATTTCTTTAAACCATACAGCTATGAGTAGAAAGAACATTGTATTGGCCTTTATCTTGGACCTGTTTTTAGAGTATGGAACTAAATAAGACAGCTCTGCTTCATTAGGACAGGATCTTGTTTTGTGTAAAACTCCAGGAAATAAGACATTCTTCAGAAGCCCATGATTCTTTCTCATTTCTCACCTGCAAACAAGACTAGAGAGAATAGTTTTGGAAATATGAGTATGCATTATCTAACTGTCTGTCTATACTAGATCCCAAATCTCTTTCCATGCCAGTTTTAAAACCAACCCAATCTAAAGCTAAAAACCACCAAAAATGGTCTTGAAAGGCAAGAGGTACAGCATGTGCTTAATATGCACAAACACTCTGGTTTTAAGCCCTAGCACAAAATAAAAACACAACAACAGCAATAAAAAAACTCCCACAAAACCTGGTCTGGGGAGATTATGAAGTCTCCTTATGAGGGACCACAAGATGCTAGGGTAGCCAGAGGCTTCAGTGTTTCAGAAATCTAAACTATTTAATCATACTCAAATTAGATAATGGATCTTGTATAGATAGGGACTTGGATAATGCATACTGACAAATATTTCCAAAAACATTCTCTCTAGTGTGAACTATCATGTACACATCCTAGGGCAGTCACCAGTGCCCTCATATATTTAAACTCTAAAGTTTAATCAAACTTCAAATACAGGTAGAAAGTTTACCTCTTCTCTACATGTACAATTGTTCCTCCTTTTCATTCCAATATTTATCCTTACATACTCCATGCCTAGTTTGACACCTAGTACATTTTTTAGCTGGAATGTAGGCAGATAAATAAAACAAATCTAACCTATGTTGGAAACATTCAGTCCTGAGGATTCTAAAATACAGTATTTAGAAGATATTTTTCTTGTTCTTGTATCAAATTAGTGAGGGCTCAATGAGTGGAGGGAAAAGAAAGGCACTTGTCAGTTTGAAAGTCACAGACAATTTTTTATCATTCTTTAATTAGATATGCTGAAAAAAATGAACTTTTCGGTAGCAGAAAGAAGCAACAGTCTTTGAGGGTCTAGCATCTGCAAGGAAATAAGGAGGGGAGACAGTTCTTAGTGCCTTTCAATGATAAAAGCAATCACATGTGACAATAGGTCATATCACTGTAATTAAGTTCTGTCAGTCTGTTGGAGGAATCTGCTGTTCACCGCAGAACGCCAAGTATGGCCTTCTGATCCTTAGCTTTAGTAACACTGCACACAGAAACTTGCTAATTGTATTAAAGACATTCTATATAGACACTGTTGTATACTTCCTGTGTCAACAGTTTCATAAATAAGGAAAACATCAGAATTGACTCTCCAGGAAAGTGACTCCTTCAAGTAATTTTTTTTGCTTTTTTTATCGGTACTGGGGATCAAACTCACAACTGCACGCTTGCAAGGCAGGCACTTATGCCGCTGAGCTAAATCCCCAGCCCACCGTCAAGTAATTCTGTACTAATTCCAATTAATTTATACTGATTTTTTTCTCTTCTTTTGTTTAGTCATTAATTCAGTATTTTTGAGCTATTACAATGTACATTACAGAATAAAAATTAATATGGCTTTACTTGCTTCTGTGGTACCTGTCTAATAAAAAGAAGTTATTGAGAAAAACACAAATGGGATAAAGTGCATTAAGTACTAAGTGAGCAAAGTATTCTTTTTTTTGAATAAAGCATTCGTGTATACTGTATGTACATTTAAAAAATTACACCCATAAATTCTTTATGATAATGAGTCATGTCTTCTATATCCTTCCAAAGAAGCTAGAGAATTACGTAAAGCATTCAATAATGATGCATCATTTTTCCTTTTTTTTTTTTGGTACCAGGGATTGAACTTGCAACCTCATGCTTGCCAGGTAGGTGCTTATGCCACTGAGCTAAATCCCCAGCCTATGATGCATCACTTTTAAGAGTATAAAAAGGTCTGCGGCTGCTTAAGGATTCTTATCTAATGGATAATCATTTTTTCTCATTTCTCAGGGGTTATACAGAAAAATAAATTTTTAGTGTGTAAGGAATTAAACAGTGAGGAGGTAAGTTCTTTTTTGTTCATTTGCGTTGCTGGGGATAAACCCAGAGTCTTATGCATGCAAGCCAAGAGTTCTACCACTGAGCCACATCCTTAGCCCAAATTCTAAAGGCATGTCTGGTCTTCAGTTACAGAGACAGAAGTCTCTCTGAGGTTTTAATCTTTAAAGTTGCCACTTTTATTAGACAGCTATCTTTAATGTATGACCACCAAACACTTGTGCAGCACACCAGAGAAGAACACAAAGTTCATCATTTATCTAGGTCTGATACATCCCAATGCTGTTGCGTCTCTCCCTTGTGGGGCCAAACCTCATTTTCTGACTTTCAGGTGTATTCAATAATTTTAAGTCAGAACCTACAAGGAAAAATGGACAACACCTAGAAGATAAATATTATTTATAGATCAGAAGTGTTTCTTTTGGCATTTCTTATTTATTTTTTGCAGAAGGGTCTTGCCATGTATTTCAGGCTGGTCTTGAATTATGTAGCCCAGGGTGGGATACAGATGTGTGCCACCACACCTGGCTTATGCTTTTGGCATCTCTCACACTTCTCAGCAGAAGAAACATTAGTTTTTGGTACAAAATGAAGTCTAACAGATTCTTCTGCTTTACTGTTCGGAGAGTGAGACTGGAAAGCAATAGGCCAGTTATTCATTTATTTGATACACTGTCACTAGCTGGGAGTGGCGGTGCATGTCTGTAATCTTAGCATGTGGAAGGCTGAGGCAGGAGGGTCGCCTTGAGCTTGAGGCCAGCATGGGTTACACAATTTTTTCTTTTTTGGTTGAGACAGGGTCTTTCAATGTATTTCAGGCCTATGTAATCTAGGCTGGCCTTGAAGTTACGGTGATCCACTTTGCTTCAGCCTCCAAAGTGCTGGGATTACAGGTATGCACTACCACACCTGGCAGCCTGGGCTACATAGTAAATTCAAGACCAATCTGAATTATAATGCCGAGACCCTGTTCTCAACCAACCAATCAATCAAAGTTCCATCAAACAGTCACTAAGGCCTATTATCTGCAATACAGTTGGGATATAATGCCACTCTCCAGCCTCTGTAATATTTTCTTTTGATCTGATTTGTAATATTTTCTTCACCATGAGCTTTGAGACTGGGCAACTTCAGCTCAGATAGCATTTGAAGTGCTAAACTTGGCTCTGCCATGGAGATGGAGAGGAAATTCAAGAAAAGCTTCATCTGTGAAAAGTGAAACATTTTGGTCTCTTCATACAGATTTTTGTGAGGTTCTGCTAACTCAAATACTCAGATGAGATGAACAGTGCAAGACTATGTAACAGACCCAAAACTTTTAAGTGTTCATTAAAGAGAGGATAAATTTTTTGATGAGGATTAAACTGTACTGCATAGGGAATAAATTGCAGAGCAGTGAAGCACAGCTGTCTGATTAATCGTAGTCCACTAAAAGAGGCATGATAGATACAAAATGCAACTTTGATATATAAAAAAAAGCAATGTGTACTAATGTTAGGGAAAACAATTTAGCATGTTAACAGAATTCTAATTTAACCAGTAAATGCCTATTCATTAGTGTGTAAAGCCATATCAGAGGCTATATCCTTAAAAAACACATGCACGCACTAAGATTTAATTTGGTACCATAATATGAAAGAAAATTAGAACTAAATTGCTTTAAGTCCAGTTAAATCTTGCAATCATCTGAAGATATAGTGATATAAAACTGAAATACTTACTTGAGGAAAGATATTCAGTTACTGTGCATTTCCATCTATGAGTAAAAATATTTCAAAATAAATATATCATGTCAACTGAAATTCACTTCATACTCTATATTTACTAAACATAAATGACTTATTCCTGGGATATTGTGAATAATAATATAAAAGCAGAATAATTTAACTTGGTTATCAGATTCCATTTAAGAGCATAGGAAAAGAAAATCCTTCAGCCTTTGGTATATAATTTGATGCTCTCATTTTTTGATATATAATTTGATAGTCTCATTTTTTGTATCCAAAGTGAAACATTTTAAAAGGAATATCTGGCTACTCAAAAAATTATTTCAAATAGTAGGAAAGGATGAAATAAAAGGAATCTGAATTTAGGAGTAACATTAGGATATGTAAACTTGTATTAAATAAGAATGATATCATCTTTGATATTCTGAAAGTAGGAGTTCTTTTATCAGGGTATCAAATTTCCACATGAAGTCAACGTTAAACCTCATCATTGAACTTGATTTGATTCTCATCCAATTCAGTTTGCAACCAGAATTGTAGAAAGAATTAAGTTTGTGATCTGAGGTACCACTGTATTTTGTTATGAATTTAATAACTGTATAAGCCAGCATGGCCTAGAATGTCTAGCAAAGTCCATTCTTTATGCTGGTTCTTATGACTGTTTACTTTGTTTTTCTCTTTATTCATCTCCTTTTAAGCCCCTGCAATACAAATAGTGATCCCAATTCCCTTTAGATATTATGCCTGGAAAATCAGGGATGATGTCCTCTTACTTTTACTTGAAATTAATAGCCTTTTTATTTGTCCTCAAATTTACTCATGGTACTTGATGTCAGTGGTTATCTCATCCTGAAAATATTCTCTTGGTTTTTGTGCTCGTGTACTTTGTTTTTCATAATTTTTTGTTTCTAACCAATGTCAGACATAGGGTGAAATAAGTGAGATGCTTAGAATCTAAAATTTAAGAAAGTATTTTACAGTCGTGTATGTGCAAGGTATTCAGACAGAAGAAATCTGAATAACTAAGAGTATTTGGTTTTTTAGCACAATGGAGGGAATAAAAACATTTTCCTTCTATTTCACTTACTGTTTTTCCATGGTAGAACATAGGGCAGAGACTTGGGAACTCGCATGCCTGAAGCCAGGTTGCTCTTATGTTCCATAACCATGTTGGTAGCAGAACTGAAAAAAAAAAAGAAAAGAAAAGAAAAGAAAAAAATTTAACAATGTCAGCATCTGTATTCTTCAGGCAGGTACATGTGAGACAATCAAATTTTTTTTTGCAATTTGAGTGAAAACAACATTCACGTGAAAGAAATGTAAACACATTTCCCTCAAACACATTCCTGTAATTAGAATTATTACCATTTCTCTGGACAGTTCTGTTTTATACAGGCATTAAGATGAATCTAACCATTTTCATTTTCCAGAAACTGAGATAAACAGCAATGCCATCTACTGTTCAACAGTATGACAGCTCATCAACTCACTCAGTAAACATAAGAGATAAACTAAAATGCCATTCAATCTAACCAAAAGCAGGAAGTCTCACAGAGTTGAGGTAAAATTAAAATTGTAATCAATGAAGTTCATCTTTAAATTTTTGTCTTAAAATGCACATAAATAGTGTATACTCAAAATTATTGTGGAACTTTTTTTTTGAGATAGGGTCTTGCTGGGTAGTACAGGCTGGGCTTGAACTCGCGGTGGGCCTGCTGTCTCAGATCTCCCTTATGCTAGGATTACAGCGCATGCCACCACTTTCAGCTGGAAATGATTAACTGACTTTATAGACTAAGACATAAAAATCAATAAGCACACTATTTGGGGAAAAAATGAAGTTTATACATTATTCTTTCATTTTCTAATACAGAAATAACCTCACTTAGATTTGAAATTTGATCTTCTAAGATTTGAGTATTGGCAATTATGAGGAATCTTATAGTTTTAAGCTAAATACAAAAACTAGTGGGAAGAGATCCATATTTTTCCCTATCCAATAGGTAGTCTGGACTCTCTAATCACAAATAAAATTTTGTAATTTTTTTTTTGAAACGGAGTCTTGCTTTGCACTTCAGGGTGGCCTTGAACTACTGGGCTGGCCTGGAACTTGTGGCAATCCTCCTGCCTCAGCCTCCCAAGTGCTGGAGTTACGGGTGTGCACCACCACACCCAGACTCAGAAAAAATTTTCCAACTATTAAAATAATGTAAACTAAAAATAATGTAAACTTAGCAAAAAATCCAATTAAAACAGAAGCATGCCCTCCTTGTTAAGACTCTACGATAAAAAAACAAGACTCTAAGACTATTTTTACATTTCAAATAATTAGCACTAAACACATATCCTTTTTATGAATCAAGGAGTAAGTAAGGAAAAAACTCACCCAAACAAGCATAAGCTATCATTAAAGAACAACAATAAGGAAAGACAATGGCTTATTTTTGGTAACAGGACACTGATTTGGGCAGGAAGCGCTGAGAAAGAGATCATTTCATTTACCTGTTGTTGCCACAGAAGCTGGCTGTGCCCCAGACAAATGGGGTGCTAGTTTGTTCCCACAAATCTGCCAAAAGAAGCAAAATTTAGTTTGTAATACTTCTAGATAAGATATCAGTTCATAATAGTTGAATTTGTAAGACGGAAATTAATATGCCAAAGTTGAGATGCAAGTAAAAATTGATCAAGTATTTTCTCTAAGTGACATAGAAACAGGAATTTAACTGAAGAATATAAACACAAGCTACATAAATAATAATAATAAACATGCCTAGTAACAATCAAACACAGATGGTACAACACAATTTATGAAAAAAAAAAAAAAAACAGATGTAAAGACGTGCCTTTTCCAATCAAGAGAGAAAGGCTGTTCCACATGTCTGCACAGTGATACAAATGTACTCATTTTGGAGCCCAATAAAAGTAATAACACATTCTAAACAACATGGTACGTTCATAAATAAGGAAAATCTTCCTTATGTTTTAAGCAAATGACTTGAGATTTAGATATGGTGAAGAGAAAGATGTAGAGGTACTTTACCTTTATCCCAATCTTCATCACAAGGGGGGCACTGCCATGTGCTCTCAGCCAGTCTCTCTTGTCCAAGGTTCCTGGTCTGGTTGACTGCAAGATAACAGAGATCCAATGTAAGAATGGCCAAGTTACTGTATTTAAAGTAGTAGTGCAGGGCATGGTGGTGCATGCCTATAATCTCAGTACTTGGGAGCTGAAGTAGAGGGATTACCATGGGCTCAACGCCAGCCTGGTCTACACAGTGAGTTCAAGGCCAGCCTAAAGTACATGGTGAGACCTTGACTCAAAAACTAAAAGGAGGAGCTGGACGTGGTGGTGCACAACTGTAATCCCAGCACTTGGGAGGCTAAGGCAAGAGGGTCCTTCCAAGTTCAAGACCAGCTTGGGCTACAAAATGAGCTAAAGGCCAACCTGAACTACACAGTGAGACCCTGTCACAAAAAGGTAAAACAGGGGCTGGGGTTTTAGCTCAGTGCCATAAGCTCCTGCCTGGCAAGCGTGAGGTCATGAGTTCGATCCCCGGTACAAAAAAAAAAAAAAAAAAAAAAAAAAAAAAAAAAAAAAAAAAGATAAAACAAAACAACAAAACCCCAAAAAACCAAAAAAAGGGAGTTTAAGAGGAAGTTGTAAAGTAGCCTAATGGGTCTTTGTTTCTAAAACATGGATAGTATGAAATCTAAACAGAGGGGTCTAATCTCTTTGTTGACAGAAAAAATGAGAGAAAAAAAGACATTTGCCATGTTTATAACAATAAAAAGATTTTATTTTTAGATGGTTTATTAGTAAAATGAATGAGGCTGTTCAAAAGAGAAAGTAGCCTGACATGTAAACAATAGGCAACCTACTGCTGCTAACGCCAAAATCTCAAAGGCAGAAATATTTTTCTTCTGAAATGATGAAAGCCAAAAATCAAGTTGGCAATGTAGCACAATACAAATCTGAATGGGCTAACCTACATTACTGGAACATTTTAGCTAGTCAGGCTTACCCACATCCTGCTCAATACAGCTTTTGTCATCACAGCTTGAGATATGGTGACTAATTTCAGCCCGAGGAACTTGGTGGCGAGCATTAAAGGGACAAGTAGCCAATTTGTTTGCAACATCAGGATGATTCTGTGGAACCAAAATTAAGGAATCTGTCAGTTCTTTGGAACTCTTAAAATCCAAGGGGAGTGGTTCAACCTTATTCATTTAAAATTCCTCACACAGAGTTAATGGTTTAACTATGGTAGGCAAATTTCACAGAAGATTTAGAGAATTATTTGCAGACCATTCAAATGTTACTTCAAAACCATTAAATATATGCCTCTTTGTTATGATTGAAACAGACAATGTAGATATTGGAATTTAAGTGGCTTACACAGAGCTAAACTGTAAAAATGAACCTTTTTTGTTGCTGGGAATTGAACTCAGGACTTTGCACTTGCTAGGCAGGCACTTATGCCACTGAGCTATGTCCCCAGCCCTGGAAAATTTTTTCTCTGTTTATTTCTCAGTCACAAGATTCAGGTGGCATAACTTGTAATAGTAGAACTCTCTGAAAGCTGATATTCAGGATAAACAGTAACACTAAACATGCTCAGTCTGCATTGCAGTAGTGCTCCTGCTACTGCAATACAATAGTCTGGAAAATAGATGTTGTAACGTTGCTGCAGAAGAGACAAACCAATGATTTTTCAGATTAATGCAGGGATATTTATTTAAATTAATGATGCCTGAAATAAGGCTCTGAACAAATTGACCTTTATTTCAGCTTTTTCACTAAGGAAAAATCCAAAGATAGAGACTACTTTGCTGACTGAGTTTCTTGTTCTAAAGAAAAGAAGGTTTAAGATCACCCAAATCCTGTGGTGAAAACATGGACAGCTAAGAAATTTATTAGCAAAGGAAAAAAGATGTTATAAATGAAACTCAAAAAGCAAGAATTATATGACACAGGAAGAATGCTGGAAAAACTTAGGAGATTAAGAAAATTTGTGAGGGCAGGAATCTCCATCATTTTTCATAAGGAGTGTTAGGCATTGCATGCAAAGATTTTATGGACAAAGCTTAAGGACATTAGAAAATAGAGAAGTTATAGTAGTTCCCTGGTATCATTTTTCTCTCCTTCCCAACTTTTATCCTGAGGAAATCATTTGAGAAGCTAGAGGAGGAAGACATAGTGACATTTGCTGATCCATATTGTTCAGGTTTAATTTTTTGTTTTTTTGTCTTTTTGAGACAGGGTCTTGCTATGTAGTTCAGGCTGACTTTGAGCTCACTTTGTAGCCCAGGCTGATCTCAAACTCACAAAAATCCTCCTGCCTCAGCCTCCGGAGTGCTGGGATTACAGGCGTGAGCCACCACACCCAGCGTTCAGGTTTAATTTCAAATGATCCTTGTTCCAGGTTAAAAAAGAGCTAAAGAAATTATCAGCAAGGCACATTGTTTCCAGGATTATAAGAGGAACTTTTGTGTGTGTGTGTGTGTGTGTGTGTGTGTGTGCTGTAGATTGAACCCAGGGTCTTGTGCCTACTAAGGATATGTTCTACCACTTAGCTACACCTCACCTAACAGAAACATTCTTTAAAGGATGCTAAAGCTGAATGGATGCTAAATCTGCAGTTTGTATTAAATACAAATTTTTTTTCAAGATTAAATTTTGACTGTATTTTGGCCTCTGTATCTGATGTCTGCATTCCAGCAATCTTGTCAACATGTCTCTTAATTAATACAGTGCTAGTTTATATCTAAGTCTATAAAAAAGTGACCAGAAAGAATTTTTTAAAAGAGGGTGGAACTTGGAGAATCAGTTATTTTAGGAGTACTATTTTCTTGGGCTAACCTTTAGTTGGTCAACCTCCTAAAATTTCTAGACAAGAACAAAAATCAGAAAGAAATGTAGCACCTAGTTCTTTCAGGACAATGAACACATCAAGTTTATAAGAGGGATTTCTCATCATTAACAAAAATTAGTGTTTCCTTCTCTTTACAAAGAATAAGATCCAGAGATACTATTTATAAAGGATGCTTTGTCACTATTTAGAAGAAGAAAAATTTATGTACCCTAAGAAATAAATAAACTTTCCATAAATGTTGCACACAGAGGTAGATTCTCAAAACAATCCTGGAATTCAACATTTATGCTAAAACTATTTGATGTTTATAAAATCTGGTTTTTTGAAAGAACTCAAGATGGTAAGAGGGCAAATTATAAAAATAATACCTTACCAGGCTGGGGATTTAGCTCAGCAGCATAAATGCCTGCCTGGCAAGTGTGAGGTTGTGAGTTTGATCCCTGGTACCAAAGACAAAACAAAACAAAACACAAAACAAAACAAAAACCCTTACCTTTCTACACTTGATAAGATGATAAGGAAACCTGCAGGCTCTGATCTGGTGGTTTTTATCATAGGGACATTGTAATAGCTTTTCAGGGTCCAGGGAATCAACTGAAAGAGAGACAAATACATTAAAGTATGCAGTATAACCAGTCTTTTTAACACTACTGCATTTCAGGCACATTGGTGCTTTTTTTTTTTTTAAACAGAATCTATAAGACAGATAATAGAAAAATTCAGTGTAAAGAATTAGCTTTAAAAAAGGATTGACTAAACAACTAAAAAATAAAATGTAACTCTGAGAATATAAGCCTGTTACCACTGAACTTTTTTTTTTTTTTTTTTTGAAACAAGGTCTTGCTTTGTAGTGCAGACTGACCTTGAACTCACAGCAATCCTCCTGTCTCAGCCTCTGAAATTCTGGAATTACAGGAATGTACCACACCAAGTACCACTGAATGTTAATAAATCCAGAAGAACCACCAGTCATGGGGTGAGGAATCAGTTCACATTTTGATTATTGTTTTCATTTAAAAAAGGGGAGGAATCTAAGAGATAGAGGGAAGGAGGCGAAGAGGATGAATTATGATAAGTTATGTACATGTGCGAACTCCCCATAACAAATGCAATCATTTTATACTGCCAACATGTATTAGTTAAAACACTTGCTTTCATTTTTGGTTATCCTTACCATTAAACAAAACCAAAAAAAAGTTAAATCAAGTGACATTCTAATTTTTATTCTCCAGCTAATCTAACCTGAGCTTCCCAACCAGTTTGCTAAAGCTGAAGCAGATTGCTGGTGTGCCAATGTATCCATTGTGGCCCACTGTGTAAAGCACCCCACCGCTTGATCCTCAGCCAAATTGATCCTAGGCCAAATTGAGGACAGTCAATCCCATTTTTTAAAAAAATTTTTATTTAAAGAGAAAAAAAAGCATAACAGAAAAAAAGGGTAGCAACAATACATAATTCAAAAAAAAACCCACTAAGAAATCAATAGTTGATAAATTACATATTGTCATCTTAGAAATAGATGTTCAAGTTACAAAATTGAAGCATACAAAGTGGACATTCAAACAGTGAGACTGCAAACAATTCTGTCTCAACAATCCAAAAAAAACTTAAGTTATTATGGTCATCTATCTTATATACTTAAACATACATACAGTTATATCCTTCAAAGCACTTTCTTTTCCTCTCTTTTTTACAATAGCAATTACCCATTTTGGGTTTTATTATTTCTACAGTTCTTATTACTTTTTACACTAGAGATACAATGTGATATTTATAAATATGATTGTTATTTACTTCCCTTATAAGGATAGTCTTAAGTTGCCTCCATTTACCTATGAAGGCCTCAAGATCATCCTTTTTTATAGCTGAGTAATATTCCATTGTATAAAAATACCACATCTTTTTCATAATCCCATTCTGTAGCATCTTTGTCTTTATTAGTATCCATGATATAAAGTTGGTAAACACTGTTCTAGTTATACTATTTTATGGAAGCTTGAGAAATATTAATGGGTAAATTTTTATCTGTTTTAATTTACTGCTATAAGCAGTTCCTGATCATCATGACTCCAGTTGCTTCTCAAATGGTATCACTACCTTTAACAGATAGGTGATTTTACTTTCCCTATTATGGAACATACTCAAGGGGAAAAAAATCCCAAATAATTTTTAATTTTTTTTTTTTTTGTACCAGGGATTGAACTCACGACCTCACGCTTGCCAGTGAGTGCTTATACCACTGAGCTAAACCCCTGGCCTTTTTTTTTTTGGTACTGAGGATTGCCTTTTTTTTTTTTTGGTACTGGGGATCAAACTCACGACCTTGCACTTACCAGGAAAGCACTTAAGCCACTGAGCTAGATCCTCAGCCCAATCCCTGGTCTCTTAATCTATTTTATTTCTCTCTCTTTTTTCGGTACTGGGGATTGAACTCATGACCTCATGCTTGCCAGGCAGGCGCTTATGCCACTGAGCTACATCCCCAACCCTTAAATAATTCTTAATCTAGTGACTGCCAAACTAGCCAGATTTAAAAAAAAATACAATTTGCAAAAAATAAAACTTCCTGGGGTTATGACAACTGCAGACATATGGAGCTGCTATGTGAAAGAAAAGTCCCTAATCTAGATTATGCTATTGAAAACTGCTCTCCAGATCTGTAAAATGTCCTGGTTGAGCCCCAAATTTTAACAACGGTAGCTAAGAAAGGGAGATTAAATGGTTAAGGACATTTTGTGGAAAAGAGGCAAATGCTCTTGCCACTCTTGGAGGTAATTTTTAAAGTGAAATACACAATTCGTATTTGATAAGAAGCTTATAAACCAGAAGACTGCAGTGAAAATCAGAAGCCAGTGAGAAATTGAAACAGACAGTTTCACTGGAAGAACGTAAACATGGAATTGCTAAACCATGATCATGATGCAAATGAGCTAGAAAGGTGACTTGAAGGGCAGAATCAATAGGCAAGAAAAATTTTAGAGGACAGGCAAGCTTATTATGCCAACCAAACTTTTTTTGACCAGCAATCTTTATTTCTGAATCTTCAGGACATCCATGGAACATTTACAGATGAAATTCTTATTAGTTTCCCTTCATTTAATCCATTCTATCACTTGAAAATGTTAGGCCACGTCAGCAGCTGACAGACTAGATGAACCATATGACTTACACATATTATCCTGTCCACACAGTAGCATATATCAGAGTTGATAATGAGAGCTTCCTACCATGTTTTACTTCTTGGTGTCTGACAATTTAGGTCAGCTCTAATCTGGGTTTCTATATTTTAAAAAATTATTTTTAATTAAGAAATTTTAAATTGTGATAAAATACATATAAAATGTTCCATTCTAATTATTTTAAGTGTACAATTCAATAATGCCAAGTATACTCACACTAGTGCACAATCTCCAGAAGTCTGTAGGTTCACAGACTATATCCAGTAAACAGCAACTCCCCAGTCCTCTCTTCCCCTAGACCCTGGAAACCATCATTTTGTACATTTTACATATTTCATGTAAGTGAAATCTTATAGTGTTTTTCTGTGATTTTATTATGTCATTTAAACTGGGGATGGTGGCTCATGCCTGTAATCCCAACACTTGAGAGGCTGAGGCAGGAGGATCAGCCTGGGCTACAAAGTGAGCTCAAAACCAGCCTGAACTGCATAGTGAGACCCTGTCTTGAAAAGACTGAAAAAAAAAAAAAAAGATTATGTCATCCATGTTATAGCATGTGATGGGATTCCTGTCTATTTTAAAGCTTGCTCTTTTTTTTTTTTTTTTTTTTTTACTAATTTTTTCGGTTATGTCAGAGATTGAACCCAGAGCCTTGTGCATGCTAGGCAAGTATTCTACCACTGAGCTACATCCCTAGTTTTTAATGTTTTTTTTTTGGTGTCCTTTCCTTGTTATTATGTATAAAGAATACATTAATGCTGCATGTATTGATGTACCATGCATTCTTAATCAGTGTTGATATGCATTTGTTTCATTTTTTACTACTGTATACAATACTGTCACTAACAATCTAGTTTTGTCATCTTTTTGAAACATAGATAGATATAAATATAGATATATTTTGGTTTGTTTTTTCTTTCCATGCTTGGGGGAAATTGTGGTACTGAGGACTGAACCAAGGGACTTTGCACTGATGCATTCCTAGCCCCTTTTTATATTGTTTTATGGCAGTTGGGATTGAATCTAGGAACTTCACATGAGCTCTACCCTCAGCCTTTTTTTTTTTTTTTTTGATTTTGAGACAGGGTTTCATTAATTATCCTGTCTGGTATTGATTTCTTGGGTCTTCTAAGTTTTGTTGGATCATTTGAAAACTAAGAATTCCTTTTAGAATTTCTTGTCCTAGAAACTCAATATACAGCAATCTTATTATGTATACTACATTACCCCACAAACTATAAAGCAGAAACTACTTTTTTTTTTTTTTGTGGTACCAGGGATTGAACTCATGACCTTGCGCTTGCCAGGCAGGCACTTATGCCACTGAGCTAAATCCCCAGCCCGAAACTACTATTTTTGTCTCAGATATATAAGAGGCTAAAGGTCTAAGGAGTTAAAAGTGCTTCATTTAATTAAAATTTTAAATTATATTAAATTAAATTATAGAGCACATACTTAGCATATGCAAAGTTTGGGTTCAATCCCAAGCATCAGAAATACCAAATCAAATATAGTTTTTGACAGATGTCCTAAGTACTGTCTTTTCAAAGCTATATGACTTCTCATACATTTTTATTTTTTGTTTTGTCTTTTTGAGACAAGTTCTCACTATGCAGTTCAGGTTGATCTGAGCTTACTTTGTAGCCCAGGCTGGTCTTGAACTGGCAATGATCCTCCTGCTTCAGCCTCCTGAGTGCTGGGATTATAGGAGTGTGCCACCACACTAAGTGTACCTTTTTAATTACTTAAATTTTCAGTATTTTATTTCAGATTTGGAGATCTGCACATCAATACCATACAGACCTTTCCTTCTCAGTAGTTCGGGGAGAAATTTTAATTTTTCATCACACACTAAAAGTCTAGTCAGACATAAAACTATAAATACCTGCTGATCCAGAGAAACATGGGCTGTGATGACAGCTAATGAGGTAAAATACAACTTAATGCTTGTAGTGTTTAGTGTTCTTTGACTTGCAAAGTTCTTGTAGTGTTTAGTGTTCTTGCAAAGTTCTTCGACTTTGCAAGCCTATAGCTGGTAGTTTGATCATCTATTCAGAAGGTAACAATACACAATGTAGCATACATGGGAGCTCTCCTTCTGAAGGTGGTGGCTATTGTTAATTCCTTATTATCTTGTTTCAAAATCCTGTATCATTCTCATTGTTTTGTTTGGTTGGGTTTTATTCTGTTTCATCTTGTTGTATCTGATGGCATAGGCAGCTATTTCCATAACAAGATACATTATGGTAGCTATTTTGGATATACTATTATCTTGTTTTGAAGTGTTGCATTGTATTCATTGTTTTGTTTTTATTGATTCTATTCTGTTTCTGTTTTGATTTTACTATGTCTGAAGGTATGGGCAGCAATTTTGTAAATCCTTTTTTTTTTTTAATGGTACCAGGGATCAAACTCATGACTAAGCACTTGCAAGGCAGGTGCTTATGCTGCTGAGCTAAATCCCCAGCTCTAGGGTAGCTATTTTTGAAGAGGAGGTATTATGGTAACCATTGTTGATTTCCTATTATCTTGTTTTGAAATCCTGTGTCACACTGTCTTGTTTTGATTGGCTTTATTCTTTTTTATTTTGCTTGGTTTTAGTCTCTGCAAAATAAAATAAAAAAACTATATGTAAATAATACAACTTATTTTCTAAAAGTAACAAGAAGTACATACTGTAAGTATCTTCCATGCTGAAAATGAAGGAGCCGATTTCAAGTGCTGGGGGGGAAAAAAACACATGAATCAGGGAATCAGAAATGAAATGTACCGAAGGCAGCCCTAAGAAGAGAAATCAGTACTTCTCAAATTGAAGCTATTCAAGTTCAATATAAGAAATCCTTAACAAAGGGGCTGGGGGTTTAGCTTAGCGACTTAAGTGCCTGCTTGGCAAACACGAGGTTGTGAGTTCGAGCCCCAGTACCAAAAGAAAAAAAAAGAAATCCTTAGTATGAATCCTCTTCCCCAAACCTTTCTTCCTCTTTAAAAGCTTTCTTTCCTTCTCTGAAGCCTTTTTCCCTGGCAGTACTGGGGATTGGATCCAGGTACTCTGGCAGTACTGGGGATTGGATCCAAGTACTCACACATATTAGGCAAGCACTGTACCATCAAGCTACATTCCCAGTCTTTTTTATTTTTTGAGACACCTATCCTTCCTGGGTTTGAATTTGTAATCCTTCTGCCTTGGCCTCATGAATAGCTAGGATAAAAAACATGCATAATTCACACCTGACTTCTTTGAAACATTTTAACATCATTTATCTAATCTACATTTTTGGAACAAATTTTAGGGCCCTCAAAAGCCTATTACTATTTACCTGCTATTAGGAGTTTGATTCTATTTAATACTAGAGGGCACAAGTCAAGACCATAAGAATACTTATTATTTAAATTCTGGACAAAAACAGGCATAGAGTATTTTATTGTTTTTTTTACCAAGAATCAAACTCACAACTGCACTTGCCAGACAGGCGCTTACACCACTGAGCTAAATCCCTGGGCCGGGTGTTTTTTTTGAGACAGGGTCCTGCTATGTATTCCAGGCTGGCCTTGAATTCACTATATAGCCCACGTTAGCCTCAAACTCACAGGATTCCTCTTGCCTTAGCGCTATGCCTATGACTACTGGGATTACATGTGGGTACCACCATGTCTGGTTTAGAGTACTATTTTAAAGCTCTTTTCCTAAATTTCTAAAAATTATAGGAAGGGCAAGTTACCAGTCTTGCCCCTCTCTAGGATCTGGGAATGATGGACCATCTAAGTCAGACAGTGTACTCATCCAAAATGCTCAGACGTTAGATAACTTTTTTTTGTGTGTGTGTCTTTTTGGGACAGGGTTTCATTATGCAGTTCAGGCTGCCCTGTAACTCCCAGCAATTTTTCTGCCTCAGCCTTCTGAGTACCAGGATTACAGGTGTGTATCACCATATCCAACTTTAGATTACCATTTTTATGCCTTTTTTTTTTTTTTTTGTACTGGGGATCGAACTCAAGAGCTCATGCTTGTCAGGTAGATGTTTATGCTGCTAAGCTAAATCCACAACCCCTTTATAACTTTTCTTAAACATGATCAAGAAGTGCCACACTGATGTTCCACTTTTCCAGTGATGCTTCACTTTGCCCTCCCCTCCCAGTCTCCTATACTAATATGGTAAGACTTGTTGATTTAAATGCCTTCCTTCATTTAATACTTAAGTCCTGTATCCACTGAGGGAAAACTTGTGAATGTTAGGACTCAAGAACTACCTACTGTATATTACAGATAACACAGTCACAAGAGAAAAAAATCTAACACAAATATAAACGATTAAAAGAAATTGTTTCATAGTTTGAATACCCTTCTACCAGAGATCTCCCCGATTGAGTACTATAATTAACAAAACATTATGGGAAAAACTAATTCTGTGTAAAACTACCTCATAGGAAGATTCTGAAAATTGGTTATATTTACAGTTATGGTCTCTAGGCAAGCTCTCCTTTGGCCTCTCATACAATTCCATAGCCTTCTCCCCATTCTATGACATAAGCAGCTGTAGAACTTATGTTAGGAAACACAACTGATCAGCTGGCAGAGCCCATTTGTTAAAGGCAATCATTAAATTATGTAAAATTATATTTTTTCCATACTTGGATTAAGAATTTCTGATCCTTTTTACACATGGTTACTTCATATCTTTTTATTAAAAATAAGAGAGGCTTGGAAGAAAGAACTAAATATCCAGTTTCTCGACTTTAAGGCATATAAAGGAGTTATGACTGCTAGATTCATCAGCATGTAGGGAAAGAACGTATTTTTTTTCCTGCAAAAAGACTAATTATAGACTAAGAGCACTGGAATTTTTAGTGTCATCACTCAACTGTGTCCCTTTAAATATCGTCCATATCAAACTGTTAACAGGTGATGCTTTTCATTAGTACCAGATCAGTGATTTAGCTGCCGTGAAGCAGTTAAATTTAGGAACTGGTTAGAGTCGGAAGCTACTGTTTCAACTCAACAGAGTTCGAGGCATTCATAAAATAGTTTTCTTCTTTTAAACAAAGAAACTCAAACTGAAACCTTAACCGTCTGAAGCAACAGGACTACAGAGAAGGCGGGGAAGATGTTTAACTTAAAAAGAAGGTCGGAAAAAGGTGCCAGAGTGGCCCTCGAGTGGACGACGGCTCGGAACCAGTTGATAGCCACAGGAACTGCGTTCAGAGTCCTAGGGCAGAAAACTACAGGTGGAAAAGGGCAAAAGTGACGTTAAATGGTGAAGGGAACCCCGTACCTCACAGGTGAATTGTTTGGAGAAGCCAAGCCCGGACCGCCACCCTTCCTTACCTCAGTCGCGCCACCGCCAGGCTCGCCTCACGACCGCCTTCGCCCCACAGCCACGCCTGAGCAACGCTCACTTCCGGTGCCTGGCGCCAGTGGGTGGCAGGGGGGCCCCGCCCCCACCCCCGCTTCCTGTGACGCGCAGGCTCGGTCTGGTTTAGTGCTGGGCCTGTAGGTTGCCCGCGGAGGACCGGGGGGGTCTGCTTTGCTTGCCCCTTCCCACTGGGCCCCAGTCCTACAGTCATTATTACTCGGCTTCTTGCGCCAGTTCTCCTCAGCACCCCCCAGAGCTGTACTGGGCATGTGTGTGTGGAACTCCAGCGTCCTTCCCGGGACTTTGTGGCGGCCATTTTAGAAAAGAGAATGAGAGTTTAGGAATGAGATCGGGTGGAAGTCGGGTGCTGTCTGGGGGAAACCTTATTTGTGGAGTTTTTATTAATAGAAATATAACTTACATTTTGAGGGGAGAGAAGAGGAATTATGAAGGAGATAGAACAGTCAAAAAGCCAAAAACTAAGGGCAGGATTTTTGTGCTTGACAGTTACAGAATCTCAAAATTCAAGAGAGCACTAGTGGCTCCTGAGAATGGATGATGGATGAGCTAGGAGCTTTAAAAGAAGATTTAGGTTGAAGAGGGCAAATGGGTCACAAAGTTACAACTTTCCTTGTAGTAAACCACTGAGTGTTCTGAAAACTGGTATGCACACACAGAAAGTGTAAGCAGATTTTGAATCCAAAGCTCACTGAGAAAACAGATACCAACGTGGATGAATGGTTATTTAGAGATAAAGTCTCGTTATGTAGCTTAGGCTGGCCTCAAATTTGTAGTGATCCTCCTGCCTGAACCTCCTAAGTGCTGGGATTACAAGTATGTGCCACCACTCCCGGCCAGAAATAGATGATGATGCATTGAGGTTCAAGCCATTCCTGCAGACTTTGTGTGTGTGTGTGTATTGTAGTACTAGATGGAGATTGAACCTGCACACTGAGCCACTTCCCTTGCTTTTTTTTTTTTTTTGTCTTTCTGAGACAGGATTCAGGTTGCAGTTCAGGCTGGCCTCAAGCTCACTTTGTAGCCCAGGCTGGTCTCTAATTGCAATGATCCTCTCAGCCTCCTGAGCTGGGATTACAGGTGTGAGCCACTATGCCTAGCCCCTTTTAAAATTTTTTGAGACGGGGTCTCAGTCACTAAATTTCCCAGCCTAGGCTTGAATTTGACATACTGCTCTCCCAAGAGTGCTGGGATTACAGGCTTGCCTCACCATGGGTGACTGGTTTAGTGATTCTTAGTCATTTCTGAACATTAGAATCATCTAAGGAGGTCTTACGATACACCAAGCTACAGATCATGGTGGCGCATGACTATAATTCCAGCACTCAGGAACCTGAGACAGATCACCGTGAGATTGAGGCCAGCCTGGGCTACATAAGTGAGTTCAAGGCCAACCTGCACTACATAGCAAGACCCTGTCTCAAGAAGAAAAAAAAAAAAAGACATACCAGATTGAGTTTCCATTCCAGACCAATTAATCAGAAAGAGCCAGTAATAGTTATTTTAAAAAACCTATCTAGATGAGTCTAATGTGCAGCTGAGGTTGAGAATCACTGACCTAAGCAATATTTTGAATTTACAAAAGCTATTCTTTCACCCGAATGGCATGGATGATTCACATGAAGAACACACTGTTAAAGTGCTTTTTCAAAGATAATTGCTAAGAATGAAAGCTTCATTGCGAATTTAGTGCAAAGCATTTTAGAAACAGCTGTTGTTTTGGCAAGTCAATTTCAGATTGTTAGGAAATAATTTAAAATAGTTTTATTGAAATTCTAACCTCTGACTTTATCATATCATTCATGTTGAATTAGTAGGGCAAGAGTGATTTGAACCAAAATGTGGATTTTTTGGATTTCAAATGGCAGCAATCTGGTGCAAATGTTTTCATTACCATGATGTACAAGTACTTTTCATTCAGATACCTGCAAACTGAAACTTCTGAGAAAGACCTAAGAATTTGAGAGGAAGAGGATTGGGTCCTAAACCAGAATCCAAAATCAGGCTTTACTGCATCCAGAAATGACTTGCTCAGGTGACAGGATTGTTAACTGATAAAGCTGTTTCATTTAGCACCGGTGAGCAAGGCTACCAGCTTAAAAACAGAATTCAAACCTGCCTTTCAGTGGTGACTTTGAAATAAAAATGCACCACACATTTATTCTTTTCAACCCCAAAACTTTCTGCTTTATCTGAGATCCCTGCTGAGCTTGCTTTCAGACTGGTTTTCCAGCCAGGCTGATCATATTTGAAAAATAAAAAAACAACAAGAGACCAAGTCATTTAAACAAAGGCCATTCTAGGAGTTAGTGGAGATTAATACACTAAACCGAATTCTGATAATTTTTGGTTTTATCTGTGCGTATTCCAGCATTTATCCTTACAGATTATATTTTAACAATAATTAGTAAAAAAAATTTATAGAGTAATGATTAAAAAGACAAATTTGTACTTCAGTGACTAAAAAAACCTTTGTTAGGTTGGGTATGGTGGTCTATGCCTGTATTTCCAGCTGCTCAAGAGACTGAGGCAAGAAACCAAAAGTTCAAGGCCAACCTTGGCCATTTAGTGATATATATATATATATATATATATATTTTTTTTTTTTGCTGGTAGTACTAGGAATTGAACTCAGGGCCTTATGTATGCCAGGCAAGCACTCTACCACTAAGCTATATCTTCAGTAGTGAGGTCTTATAAAAGAAAAAGTTTGAAGATGTAGTTCATACTCAAGCCCTAGATTCAATAGCTTGTACTGTAAAACAACAAGAACTTTTGTTAGAAAATGAGTATTTTTAGCCCTTTGGATTGAAGGAATTCCAGTAGTCCTTGAAATATATCTGAAACTGAAGACCTAATAAACTTTTACCCATCAAAACACTAAAATTCTTTGTTTCTGACTTGAATTATATCAACTAAGTCTTGGTTCTGTCATTTAATGGTGGTTTTTGATTGGTAGTTAAGTTCATAATTAAAAATAGAAAAATTATTCTACAAGCAATTGCAATCAAAAGGTTATAGGGAATTGGGCTAAGTATTATTATTGGTGAGAATGTGCAGTCATTGGGAAATACTATACAGGTGAGAGAAAAGTTGGAGTTAGATACAGTTGTTTAGGCATAGTAGCAGGGAGAGGTGGTATAAACTAATGAAAGTAAATTTATGTTTAAAAAAGAGTTGCTAACTAATTGGGTACAGTGGTGAAAGTCTGTAGTCTTAGCACTTGGGAGGCTCACTGCCAGTTTGAAGCCATCCTGGGCTACAAAGCGAGTTCAAGACCAGCCTGAACCATATAGTGAAACCCTGCCCCCACCCAAAAAAGATTTGCTAATGACAGCTTGCTTAAAGAATAGCCAACTCTAGAAGTAACTCTGTTCTAGAGTTCAACTCTAGAAAGTAAGATACAAGATGAGTGAGGAGGGAAAAAAGATGATATTTTGTTAGTCCTAATGTATAAATGTTACATATCTCTGTAACCCACATTGTCTGTAATAATTACCACTATGTGTTACTTAAATCCTTTCTGTGTTTTTCTCTGATGTATGGGTGGTTCTTTTACCCAGAATTCAGGAAAATATAGCTTCTCACAAACTTTCTAGTGCCAGCATCTAAGTAAATTGTAAGCCAAACTTTGCAAATTGTTCTAGTACTGAAGAGACAGGTGACTTTCTTTTTAAGGCTATTTTTCTTTTGGTGGGGGGAGAGTTTTAGACAGGTTGTTGCTCTGTAGTCTAGACTGGCCTTGAACTTACTATGTGGCTCAGGCTGATCTTGAACTCTCAGTGATCCTCCTGCCTCAGCCTATCAAGTGCTGAGAGTACAGGTATGTGCTACCATGCCCAGTTTGGAAACTTTTTGAAGAATGTTGAAAAGAAGGCAGCATAGAACAAATATGTCAAAGAAACTTTACCTGCTAAAATTTACCTGTAAAAGGCTGTCATTGTGCAGAACAGTCCTGAAACTCCAATACTGCCATTCTTTAGATGTTATTTTGAGTAAGGGCAGATGTTTAAATATAATACTCATTCTTTCTGCCAAACCTTCTAACCTTTACCTGTGATTGAATCCTTACTTTCCGTTTTGTTTTTGGAACTTCCATTTACCTTCTCCTCTCCTAGCACTTTTACAGCACCTTGTACAGTGGTTCTGAAAGTGTGGTTCTCATGTGGAGAAATGCAAATTCTTGGGCCCTAGTGAGGTTTTTTGAATCAGAAACTCTGGAAGGTGAGAGGCCTGTCTTTTTTTTTTTTTTTTTTTAAGCAAACCTCTATGTGATTCTGTTATCCACTAAAGTTTGAGAATTATTGCCTTATACTGTAATTGTTAAGATTGTTCCCTTATAATTGACCATGCCACTATAGTTTTTTTTAAAAAATGGAGGTGTGACTGACAAATTGTGTTTATTTAAGGTTTACAACATGATGTTTTGATATAAGTACACCTTGTGTAATAATTCCCACAATGAAGTTAACTAGCAAAACTAGGACATAGTTTGTCTTTTATTTGTGTGTGGTGAGAATACTTAAGGTCTGTTTAGCAAATTTTAGGTATACAATACATTGTTTTTTTTGTCTGGTTGTTTTTTTGAGATAGGGTCTCTCTCTGTGTAGTTTGGGTTGGTCTTGAACTCATTATGTAGCCCAGGCTGGCCTCAAACTTCAAGTGATACTCCTACCTCAGCCTTCTGAGTACAGGGATTGTAGGCATATGACATCATGCCCAGTTTACAAAGGCAATGTTATTAACTATTTATTGATTTCCTAGCTGAGTACTTGTAGGCTTTGACCAACATCTCTCCCATTTCCCTCCATGCTACTATAGTTCCTAAATATATCGATAAATATTGCTCCCACCAAAAGAAAAATAGCCTAAAAAAGAAAGTCACCTGTCTCTTCAGTACTAGAACAATTTGCAAAGTTTGGCTTACAATTTACTTAGATGCTGGCACTAGAAAGTTTGTGAGAAGCTATATTTTCCTGAATTCTGGGCAAATATATCGATAGTTGATTATTTGACTTGAGAACACAGGTATATTTTGTCAAGTGCTGTAAAACTATGACATTCATCTACTTTGTAAAAGAGTGTGTGGGAGCCAGGCGTGGTGTCTCACACCTGTAATCCCAGCACTTGGGAGGCTGAGGCAGGAGAATCATTGCAAATTCGAGACCAGCCTAAGATACAAAGAAGTGAGCTCAAGGCCAGCCTGAACTGCATATTGAGACCCTGTTTCAAACAAACAAACAAACAAAACAAACAACAACAACAACAAAGAGTGTATGGGAAGAAGAGCCTAAAATATTTGAGGTTTTGTAGCACAGCTGCTTGGAAAGCCTGAACTAAAAGTCCTAGAAAGTCTGGACCAACATGGGACAGATAAAAATGTGGAACCAATGAGATATGTTTTGGTACATATTTAGGACATGTGTAAGGGGCTTAGCAGATTTTTTCCTCTCACAGTTTATACAGTGAATGGAAGAGTTGAAACCTTAAAAATTGATTTTAGGGGAGAAACTTTATATGTGGAAAGGCCTATCACTAGTCCATAAAAATAACTTGCCTTAATAGGACTCTCTGGGGGCTGGAGGTTTAGCTCAGTACCATAGGCTCCTGCCTGGCAAGTGCAACATTGTGAGTTCAATCCCAGTACCAACAAACAAACAAACAAACAAACAAACAAAGACAATAGGACTCTCTGAAGAAGAAAAACTGGTTATCAAGATTTTTTTTTTTGATACAGAGTTTCACTATGCAGTTCAGGTTGGCCTTTGTCAGGTTGCTTTTCTCTCCTTGCTGGCACAAAACACCCAAAATCCAAAATGAAGGAAGGAAAGGTTTATTTAGCTCACTGTTTGTGCGGTTTCAGTCCATAATCAGCTGGCTCCAAGGCAGGGTGGCATAGCGCTGGGGCAACACTTCCAGTCAGCAGTCAGAGAAAAAGGGGAAAAAAAACCCATTTTCCTCCCTTAAATTGTACATAGGCCACACCTACACCCTAGGGAAGGTGTAGAACTCACAAATTCTTCTTGTCTTCCTCTAGCACAGGATGAGGATATTTACAAAGTAAGGATCCTGGTTCCCTGCTGACTCTCAGTAAAACTTCCAAACTTCTCAAGGTGACACAATATATCAACCATAACAGCCTTGAACTCACTTTGTAGCCTAGGCTGGCCTCTAATTCACAGTGATCCTCTTGCTTCAGCCTCCTGAGTGCAGGGATTACAGGCATACACTAACATGCCTGGCTGGTTACTAAGGTTTTTATTCTGATAGAAATATTTATCCCAGAGTATTGAATCTAATTTTACCTAAGCAAGGCTTGCAAGTATAGATTCTCTCTTTTTGGTACCAGGGATTGAACTCACGACCTCTCACTTGCCAGACAAGTGCTTGTACCACTGAGCTAAACCCCCGCCCAAAGTATAGATTCTGTACATTCAGCAAACTTGACTGTGGGTACAGGGCTATTACACATTCAAGATCATGTCTATCTCAAAGCATCTTGTAGCTTAACAATAAAGCAGAATGAAAGGTCCTATGGAGACAACCATAGGACCTTTGTGCAATAGCACATGCCTGTCATTCTAACACTCTGGGAGGCTGAGGCAGGAGGACTGCAAGTTCCAGCTCAGTCTAGGCAATTTAGTGATCTAGGGAGACCCTACCTCTAAATAAAAAAGGTGGAAGGGGGAAATCAGTGGGATGTAGCTCAATGTGAAGGTCCTGGGTTCAATCCCCAAGATTACCAAACAAGACAAAATGAATGAACAAAAAAATCCCAGAATGATGAAGATGTAAGCACATTAAGGTGAGACTATATTGCCTAAGATGGAATATATTGCCTTTAAAGAGTTAGGAAAGTAGATTCGTAACCATATTCCAAAGTCAGTTTGTCATAAAAACTATATCTTTAGGGCTGGGGAATATAACTCAGTGGCACAAGTCCCTGTGTGGCAAGCACATGGTCCTGAGTTCAATTCTCAGTACCAAACCAAACCAAACCAAACCAAAATCCACCCCAAACCCCTCCTTCCCCCAAAAAAGCAGTGGAAGATTTATAGAGAAAACTGGTTGAAGAAGGTTGCTCTGATGGTCATATAGTAAATGACTTGGAGAAAAACTTTGAGGAATGAAGAACCTAATTGTGGGATAGTATTATCATCCACAGATTATTTTCTTTACTAATAAGGGCAATAGGCAAATAGGTTTTCAGACTTTTGGTTGACAAATGAGAATATGAAACTAAGGAAGGCTGGTTGTGGTGGTGTGTGTCTGTAATCCCAGCACTCAGGAAGCTGAGGCAGGAGGATCTTTGTGA